>JABUQX010002965.1:0-5000 GCA_015478945.1 Trachelipus rathkii
AAATATATATATATATGGTCAGAGTTTACTGTTAGGACAGACGTGTAGCTAGAGACTACAAATACTACGCAAACGACATTTTTTGTAAATCAGTGAAGAATTTTTTAGTTCAAAAAATGTGTATATAAAAAAACTAGAAAACGTCTTAAAAATAGATTTTCAAATTTTTAATTACTGTAGAAATCCAATTGTAGCGATAACTGCTTCCAACAGCAGTATTTCGCGTTTCACTGAAATATTGAAAGACATACGCAACAATCAGAGAAAGGACTGTATATGTTGCTTAGAAAATTGCTTTGAAGAAAGGTGATAATTGATTTGCTTATGGAAGTATGGGTATGAAAAAAATTAATTTTTTTTTAGATTTTTTTTTTTAACTAAAGGAATACACCCGGGTAGAAGCGCGCAAGATGGAAGCGAGCTCGGGGTCTGCGTTCGGCCTTACCGGCGTGGAAGGCGGATGGGGGACTATTCGTCACCCCGCTGCTGTGTTCCGTTCTGCTCGAGCCCCTTAAAATGAAAAAATATTAAATTCTTGTCTAAAATTGTACACTGATTACAAAACATATGGCATTTGTTTTAGACTGGCGTAGGATTCCTGATAAATCAAATCAAAATTAGAAATTGTGTGACAAAACTACTATATTATATAATATAATATTATTAGTAGTATTATATATATATATATATTTATATACTATATTATATAATATATATATTATATATATATATATATATATATATATATATATATATTAGTATATATTATATATATATATATATCATATATTATATATATATAATAATATATAGTATTATATTATATATATATATATATATATATATATATACAACGAGAAAGATTAAGAGTAATTAACTTCTAACTAGTAATATTTAAATATTTTACCTATTTTAACGTCTTCTCTAAGTTCCCTTCCATACAAAGGAACGGATGGGAATAACCGAAGTGCCTCTTTGATGCAGCACTCTAAATACTTCATTTCTCGAAGATCGGAAGAAGTTGCATCTCTGCCACTCTTCCCGAAGATTGATTCGATCTCCTCGTATGCTTTATCCTGGAAATAGGTTACAATATAAAGGAATTAAAACGGAAATTGTTCAGCTTGATGATTATAATGTGAGTCACATTTTCTAATAATAATAATAATAATAATAATAATAATAATAATAATAATAATAATAATAATAATAATAATAATAATAATAATAATAATAATAATAATAATAATAATAATAATAATAATAATAATAATAATAATAATAATAATAATAATAATAATAATAATAATAATAATAATAATAATAATAATAATAATAATTGATAATTCTTATTTGATGCACACTTGAATTTTTGGATTTCTCCCAAGTAAGTAAAGTGCCCAGTTAATTGCTGCTGCAGTAGTGTCATGCCCCTCAAACATAAAAGTATCTACTTCTTCTCGGATGTCTTCGTCAGATAGGGCTTCATGTTCTTCCGCGTATTCTAGAAGCATGTCAAGGAAAGCTAGTCGATTCTTCTTTCCTAACAAAGCAAAATTCACAATATATTTAATAATAATAATAATAATAATAATAATAATAATAATAATAGATAATAATAGTAATAATTAATAATATTAATAATAATAATAAATTAATCGATAATAATTTATTTAATAAAATTAATTAATAGTAATTAAAAATAATTTTTTAAAAAAAATATAAATAGTAAATCAATAATAATAATTAATAATAATATAATAATAATAATAATAATAATAATAATAATAATAATAATAATAATAATAATAATAATAATAATAATAATAATAATAATAATAATAATAATAATAATAATAATAATAACTCATAATTATTAATTAATAATAACTAATAATAAATAATAATAATATAATATAAATAATAATACTAATATTATTGATAATTAATAATACTAAGAATAATAATAATATAATAATAATAATAATAATAACAAAACGAAAAAAAGGGAAAACCAAAGAAAGAAAAAGAAGAGAGAAAAAAAAAAAAAAAAAAAGAATAAAAAGAATTAAAAAGAAAATAAAAAAAAGAATTAAAAAGAATTAAAAAAGCAAAAAAAGGCAAGAATAAAAAAAGAATGCAAAAAAAGAAAAATAAAAAAGAAAAATAAAAAAGAAGAAGTAAAAAGAAGAATAAAAAGAAGAAGAATAAAAAGAAGAAGAATATAAAGAAGAAGAATATAAAGAAGATGAAGAAGAAGAAGAAAAAGAAGAAGAAGAAGAAGAAGAAGAAGAAGAAGAGAAGAAGAAAAAAGAAGAAGAAGAAGAAGAATGAAGAAGAAGAAGAAGAAGAAGAGAAGAAGAAGAAGAAGAAAGAGAAGAAGATGAAGGAAGAGGAAAGAGAAAGAAGAGAAGAAGCGAAGAAGAATAAGAAGAAGAAGAAGAAGAAGAAGAAAGAAGAAGGAAAAGAGAAGAAGAAAGAAGAAGAAGAAAGAAGAAGAAGAAGAAAACCGACTAGTAAAGACTTTACACTCCACTTTAGGACAGCCTGTTAAGTATTTTTGTTTATTTTAATTGTTGGATGTGTCTACTGTTTTTAAAACAAATACTGTTATGATATGTTTGACATTAATTATTATATTTTACCTATTTTCAATGTAACATCTGAGTTTGCTCACTTTAGAGCAGATCTGCTTCTAACAAAAAGCTCTTTATTACAGTTATTCATTACATTACAGTTATCAATTACAGTGTATGAGTTTTTGCTCACTCAGAACAGAAATGTTTCTAAGCATCAAACATCATAGTTGCTACAAGTGTCAGAAATTTGTTGTTTTTGGATTCTTTTTTCCTACTCAGTGTAATCGATTAGATCACCTTTAGAACAGAAAAATGTTTATATCGCGTGTTGAACATCAAGCTATTTATTACAGTTATTCATTACATTATTTGTTACAGATGTCAGAACAGTTTCTGTTCTAAGCATCAAACATCATAGTGCTACAAGTGTTCAGCAATTTGGTTTTTGGATTAATTTTCCTACTCAGTATTATCGATTAGGTCACCATCTTAGAACAAATATGTTCAAAGCGGTGAACATCAAAACTGTTATATAAGTTTGGCGTCCAAATTCTTTTTAAGATGTACTTTTAACATTTACCAAATGATCTTAATAGAAGAAGAAGAAGAAGAAGAAGAAGAAGAAGAAGAAGAAGAAGAAGAAGAAGAAGAAGAAGAAGAAGAAGAAGAAGAAGAAGAAGAAGAAGAAGAAGAAGGAAAGAAGAATAAGAAGAAAGAAGAAGCAAGAAGAAGAAGAAGAGAACAACAAAAGAAGAAGACAGAAGAAGAAGAAGGAGAAGAAGAAGAAGAGAAGAAGAAGAAGAAGAAGAAGAAGAAGAAGAAGAAGAAGAAGAAGAAGAAGAAGAAGAAGAAGAAGAAGAAGAAGAAGAAGTTCACTCAAGGCTAGTCAGCTGAGTTTTTATTGTTTTTGTGTATATGACTTATTTACTGAGTTTAGATGTGTCCATTGTCTTAGAACAGACCTGTTTGATTGCACTCTATCTAGTACAGATCTGTCTGATTTTACAATATCTAGCATTTGTTGTTTTGGTGTTTATGATTTATTTATTGTGCTGGATATGTCCACTGTTTTATAAACAGACCATTTTGATTTTACAATATTTAGTTTCCTATTTCTATTTTTAAATAAAGTAAAAATCGAATTGAATAGCACAAGTTCTAGTTTTACACTTGGTGTATGATTTTACACTTGGTTTTATACTTAGCTTATACTTTTATGCTTAGTGTGTACTTATCTTATACTTAGTTCAATAATTCTAGTGTTTTAATAGAATGAAAAACAGGATCAATTCCACTAGTTCTATTTTGATTTTACTATGTCTAGTTTACAATCCTAGTCTATTAATAGAGTAAAGGTTAAAGTTGATTAGAAGCTCAAAGACCAATTTCCATAAGATGTATATCAAACTTTTTTCTTGAATGAATCGCTATTATCGCTGTTCACTATTTCATTAGAAAGACTATTCCACTTGTCAATTACATCGTCAAGAAAGAATTTTTTCTATAATGGTTTGAAATAATTTATAAGGAAGTTTATGCCCATAATTTCGTGTTACATCATTAAAATCGTATCTAAAGAATTGCCTGTGATCGATGTTGTCAAATTTATTTAGCATTTTGAAAACTTCTATTAATTTACCCTTCAATATTCTTGTCTCTTAAGAATGAACATATAGTTCAAGTAGTCGTTGCTCGTATGACTTACTTCCTAATCCCAGTATTAATTTAATTTCCCTTCTTTGAATTCTTTCAATTATTTCTATGTCCTTTTTGAGATATTTACTACAAACTGTACTGCGTATTCCAGATGACGCCTAACTAACGTTTTATAGAGAGGAACTATTATGTTTTTAAATTTATATTCCAGGTTCCTGGCAATGAAACCTAGAGCTTTATTAGTTTTTTTCAACAGATTCAGTACATTGCATCGCAAACTTTAAATCCTTATTAATTAATACTTCTACATCTTTTTCCTCACTGACAACTTTGTCAACTGAGTCATTTATTATATAATTATATTCGTTGTTCCTACTCCCAAAATGTATAATAACCTTACATTCATCAATTTTAAATTGCGCTTGCCATGCTTTCGACCAATTTACAATCTCATTCAAACTTTGGAGTAATTGATAGTCTTTCTCACAATATATTCGATTTCCAAGTTTTTGTATCACCCGCCAATTTAGAAATCTTGCTTAAAACATTATCATCTATGTCATTTACATATATAATAAACAATATTGGACCCAAAACAGATCCTTATGGTACACCACTACTAACATTGGCCCATACTGAGCACTCACCATTGATAACGACTCGTTGTGTTCGATCCAATACCCCGGTTTTTAATCAACTTAAAATTTGTTTCTCAATACCTAAAACTTTTGTGGAGGGCAATCTCAAATGCTTTTTGGAAAGTCT
>JABUQX010002965.1:10000-18440 GCA_015478945.1 Trachelipus rathkii
TAATATATATATTATATATATATATAATATATATATATATTGATCACAATATAATATTGTAAAAATAAATTGTATTTAAATGATATTGTAGTGTTTAGATAATAGTTTTTAAAAGTGCTTATAAAATACATGAGTTAAACCTAGATTGTATTTTCTGTAAAAATCAGAGAAAACTAATCGTTTCATTAGCTCTTTTTTTATAATTTTTTCGATATCAGAAATAATCAAACCTAGATGGAACTAATTGAGCAGCTTTTACTGTATTACAAAGACCTTGGATGCCGCATGTCCCCAAAAAGTTGATTTTCTTCTATACACTTCTATCATTGGGTCTAATAATAACAACCACTATAACCTTTAATTTTGGAAGTGTTTTTTGCTAACTCTCTCTCTCTCTTCTCTCTCTCTCTCCTCTCCTCTCTCCTCTTCTCTCTCTCTCTCTCTCTCTCTCTCTCTCTCTCTCTCTCTCTCTCTCTCTCTCTTCTCTCTCTCTTTCGGCAAAAAAAAAAATTTTTGAATTGAGTTTTGAGTCAGCAAGACGTTTATGTATGATAAAATTTGTAAAAATATTATTGCGCGTAGCTTTAGGTCAGCGACTCATTTGTATATAATTCAATGTAAATCTTAATAACAGAACCAAAACTAAAGCTGTTTTTAACAACCCTACCATTAAAGAGATAACTATAAAATGGTTATAACGACTTGTGTTGATGATTCATTAACCTCGAAGTATCAAAGCGTTAACCATAACTTCCTCGGTGGTGAAGGCAGGTCTTCAACGTGAAAGGTGGAAATCCCGGAAGTACCTGTAGCATTACTATAATTCTCCTCAACGTATAAACGAAGCCTAATACGAGGAGCTATCAAGAACAACCATCAACTACTACCTGTGCAATGGAGGAACAAGTAGAAGAGATGACTGCAAGCCCTCTACTACAACAACAAGACCTCCCAGTGGAGGAAGAAGAGATAACTTGAAACTACACAACAAGACCCCCAGTTGGAGGAAGAAGAGTAACTTCCAACACTCTTGCACTACAAAATTGGCCATTTTCCCTCTTTTATATATATATATATATATATATATATATATATATATATACTTATATATATATATATATATATATATATATATAGTATATATATTATATATATATAATATTATATATATATATATATTATATATTTAAAAATCAGCACATTCCCTTAAGAATGTTTTCTTAATCATCGTTTTTATGAAGTAGCTACACAAAAAGCCCATGTTATATTTATAAATAAATATTCGTCTTTCATCTTATCAGTTTCCCTATTAATCTTAACATTTACGCACGTATGTATTTTCCAAACCTTCTAAAACTTGCAATTAACTTCCAGCCAATCAACTAGCTCTAGGTAACTCAGGCGCAATTAAATTATTATTTATTATTTTTTTAAATTTAGCACTAATAATAATTGGTTTTGCGAAATGAAATTAAGAAAAATAAATATATTAAAAAGAATATTGTTATATATTAGTTTACTGCTAGTGACCAAAAGTTAAACTTGAATTTATTTTTTATCATGTTATTATATTTAATGTAATGTATACCCGGGGTATGGCTCTAGTAGCGCCCGAAAAATGTTGGTCATACTAAAATTGTAATCTTTATAACATTTGAATCAACATAAAAGTATAGTTAACCATATATATATATTATATCATATTATATATAATATATAAATTATATAATATTATATATATATATATATTATATATATATATATATATTATGTTATATATATATATATATGCGTCAGTGTTTAGGAATAGCGGACACCTGTATCTAAAAAACTAAAGTGGGACCTGTTATCAGATGGATGAAAAAGACTATTATTTTTTCAATTTATGAACGTAATGCATGGCATGGTACTCCCGAAATAGCGCGTACTGGTTAAATTAATTTTTAAAAGTATTAAAAATACTTATTTTTAAAGTTTAATAAGAAGAAATTATTAAAAAATCATGCAAGTTAACCTTTAAAATATTGAAATGATATAAAAAGAAAACGTATATTTTATGGGTAATTTGTTTAAATTAAGTTGTCAAACGTAAGTTGGTATCTTAGTTTTCGAAGTTATTAAAATTAATATTTAAAAATATTTGGGTTCTGTTCAATGCTATGAATTTATACTTATTTAAAAAATGATTCAGTTTTTATGTAAGCTAATTCCGAAGTTTTTGAAAACAAATGCTCACCTATCTGAACGCTGGCATATACTATATATATATATATATATATAATATATACTATTATATATATATATATAATTATATATATAATATATATATATACTATATTATATTATATAATATATATATATATATTATAATATATACTATATATATATATGGTATTCGTACTTCATATATGCTCCGCACGATTTCCGAACTTGAATTATTTTGTGATTTATCGTTTCTAACCCATTGCGGATTCTAAAAAGTTATAATATATATATATATAATATATATATATATTATTCATTTATATATTTATTTAAAAGATATAATATAATATATATATATATATATAATATATATATATATATATATATATATATATATATAATTGGAGTAGTTTGATTTTATTTGGAGAGGGGGTAAATTCTTTTAAAATAGTTATCCTTTTAAAATATTTTCTATTATTTTTAATATTTTATTGCTGAAAAATTATTATTATTATCATATTTAAAATATTTACCCTTTTTAGGGAGCTCGAAGCCTTTGGGGGACGGAGGGCCGGGAACGTTTCTAAAAGTCATGTAATAAGGATAATTATTGAAAGATCTTATCGCCATACCTAAATATTATCCCAAAGACAAAGAGGGTATATAAGGAATTTATATCAAATGGTTTTCCAATCACATTTTGAATTCAGTTTTATTAACAAATACTACTGACTTTGTTGATTAAAAAATGTCAATAAAATCTTCTAGAATTTTGAAACTGGAAAGTTGGAGTAAGAATCTTTCTTCTATGGTGCCTTTTGAACCTTTAAAAATAATAAAAAAGATCAATTAATAGAATCACTGCTGTAAATATAACCCATGGCCAATATATAATATATATATATATATATATATTTATTATATAATATTATATATTATTATATAATATATATATATATTACTATATATATATAGTATATTATATACTATATATATATATATTACGGTATATATATAATATATATAATATATATATATAAATATATATATTATATATATATATAATATATATAATATATTATATTAATTATATATAAATATTATATATATAATATAACTATATATATTATATATATATAGATATATATATATATATATATTATAATATATATTAATGATGTATCGGATGTCAATATTAGGAAGAAAGAAAGACATGGACACCCATGTGCCCAATAGGTCTCCCCCCTTCGTTTGCGCTCATATCCACTCACTCTTTTACAGAGGAGTGCCTAAGGGGATCACAGTCGTACTGTCAAAACCCGATTACTATTACAGACACCTTATTTTAATATATTTATGTCTGTTGAGGAAGAAAGGTTCCCGTTTCTGTTCTGCGTGTCTTATTGGAGGCTATTAAATGGACAGTTATGTTGGGTTGAGGACACGTACCACTTATTTATACCCTAGGAAGGCTTATGCATGCCTCGCAGGACTTGGGATCGTGATCGCCTAAGCGACATTGTATCTTCCGGCCGAATTGTTATGAATCATCTGGGGTAAATGAAATGTTAAAGAATAAAGATGGGAGAAAAATAGAGAGGTGATGAATATATTTTAGAAAAGGGTAAATATGATTTGCTTGCTGGAATCAAAGATGAAAGGAAGCTGTGAAGACCGGGTGGTGTGTGAGGTAAAATGTGTGTATGCTGGAGCTAAAGGATAATAAAAGTGCGAGAGAAGATTGCAACTCTGATGAGTGAAATTGGTGGGCACAGAGCTATGGCTGGATTTTGTTAATGGTGAAAACTAGAATTCTAATGGTTAAGTTTAAGTTTGAGAGGTCAAGGTATGTGTGGCTAGTAGCATATTGGTCCATCTGAAGGTGACGAAGTGGAAGTGTGCCTCTGGGATAATCTGAATAATGTTTGGGATGGAGAGAGTAGGGGACTCAGATTGATTATTTTGGGGCGCTTCAATGGGATTGGATAGAGTGTGATCGAAAAAGATCCCTTTTTCGATCACCTATCGATTTATCGATTGGTGTTCTGTGAGGAGAGAGGTATGTGTGTAAGTAATACATTCTTCGGGCACAATAGTATTCATAAGTATACGAGAGTTGGTGTAGGTAAAGATGATATCGAACTGAAAAGAATAATTGATTTTGTGCTGGTGAAGGAGATGCTGAAATATGTGATGAACGCTAAATCACTTAAAGGGTTGGGGATGGGAATATAAGATCATTATGCTGTTTCATTTAAGATTAAGTTGGTGGGGGTTTGAATGAAGAGGAAAGAGATATGGAAAAGTGGGTAGAACTAAGAGTGAGAACATAAGTGAGCCATGGTTATAAAGAAAAGTATACGAGTGCATTTGCGCACGTAAATCATTGAATGGAACAATATGAAAACTGAACAAATCTGGACGCCAAATGAAGGTAACCTTTGTTAGTATAGCAAGAGAAATATGTGGATGCGCTAAAATAGGAAGTAAAAATGTCAATAATGAGAGGTGGAATGAAGAGGTAACGCAAGTGGTTAAAAATAAAAAAAGAAGCGTGTTTGAATGTGTCAAAACCCAATGATGAGGTCGTAAAAGAAAGGTTACATAGAAATTTAAAGGTGGAAAAAGGGAAAAACAGTGCATCAACGACAAGGAATAAAAAAGAGGTAACAATGAACATGTTTGGATGGATGATGAATGGGAACTGGCCAAAGAAATGGGAAAGCTCTTCTGGAAGGAAGTGCGAAGGTTAAGAAAGAGAGTAGGGGGAATCTTCATAGAAAATGATGATTAGGGATGGAATTTTCGTGACTGATGAAATGATGCGAGGAGAGTGTGGAGTTGAAAACACTTAGAGAATTATGCATAACCATTGGCCAGCAATAAAGAGGTGATGATTGAATGTGTGTACGCTTTGATATGTAAGAAAAATTAGGGATTTCAGGGATGAAGTAAATTAATAGGAGGAGGTAAAAGAGATAGAGTGAGGAAGTTGAAGAAGGGTTAAATCCGCAAGGTATAGATGGAACTACTGGTGAAATGATCAAGAATGGAGCCAAGATGGTGAGTGATTGATTGGATGGAAGTTGTGTAACAAAGTTTTTTCTGGAGGCGTATATTTTCGAAAGGATTGGTGAGGCAGTAATACATACCATTTCATAAGGGTTAAGAGAGATAAAGGAAACTGTAGGAACTATAAAGGAATTAGTTTATGAGTGTTGTTAGGAAAGATATTATCTGATATTTTAGTGAAAGGTGCTTCGAGTGTCTGAAGGACAGATTGGTGAAGAACAAATGATTGGTAAAATGAGAGAGAAGAAGAATTAAATGTGTATTTAGGTTTCATGAACTTGCAACAGGAGGCCTATTAACAAGATTATTGGAGAGTTCTATGACAAGCATTAGTGATATATGGTGTATAGTGTACGCTTCTGATGGAACCAAAAGTATGTATGTCATAAATGAAGCGCTGTGTGAAAATTAAATGGGGAGGTTGGAAACGGTGAATGGTTTATATTAAAGTGGAGTGAGGGCAGGGATGTGTTATGTCTCACATGCTATTTAATTTGTATATGGATGAAGGTGATGAAAGAGTTACATCAGGAGGTAGGAGTGAAGGTCGGTACACTGGAGGAGGAATGGAAGAGCAAGTGGAGGGTGCCCTGCTTACTGACGTCTTGATGATTTGCGTCCCCGACTTACGTCATGCTCTCTCTACTCAAACAATCCTATTACGTGCATGTTAAGCACCCTTCCCCATATCTAGAGAAAGAAGGAAGAAAATAAATAAAGAAATATTATAGTATATATATATTATATATACTATATATATATATATATATATACTATGATATATATATATATATATATTAAATAATATATATATTATATATATTATATAATATAAAATAAATTTAATAAAAAAAATAATAATTTATTATTCATATTATCCAAAAACATTAATCATACAACTCGAAAATAAATTTAATAACTAACATATTTTCTACGTCAGTATTAATTTTTACAGAATTTTCAGATTTAACTTTTAGGTTCTAAGATATATATATTATATAACTATATAATAATATATATATATATATAGTATATACATAATATATATATATATACTATATATTATATATATATAATATATATATATATATATATATATAATATATATATAGTTATTATATATATATATATATATTATATATATATATATATATAATATTATATTATATATATACTATATTCTATACTATATATATATATCTATATATAGTATAATATATACTATATATAATATATAATATATCATATATATTTTTTGAATAAAGATTTGCAAGTACGCAAATCTGAATATCTCGTTCAGTGAAGGTTGACAAAAGAAAATATCTAACCCTGTTGAAGTTAAAAGCCCTGTCCCCAGCCAAGGGATGTTAATGCAGTTCCATGTAATCTCAGTCTGCCAAATATTTAGTAACTTGCTAAGAAAACCTAATGTTAAAATAAAATAAAACAAAAATATTTTAAAATTCAAATATAAAATTCTAATCCTGTTGGATACAATGAAGAAATTGAAATATCATCAACATCGATTTACAAAAATTATTTAGTAGCAGTAAAAAAAGTTGTGTACTGTTTCTAACCTAATTTCTGGGTGCTTGGTTTCAGATTCGAGATTATGTCTTTCACCCTATCACCGCTAGATTATGAGATATATTATACTCGTTTATATTCATAAAAAAAAAATACAAATATTCAAGGAGGGGTGTAATTACTGAGAACCTGATTTTTTTTGTTTTTAACGTATATATTATATCCATGAGAGGAATGTTGCAGTTGTGGAAAATGTAGACTGTGTTTTTAATGAATGTATTTCAGACGAGTTAAAAAATCTAATTATTGGCGACAAATTTACAAAAATAAAAATTTGGACATAGAGGCTAGTAGAATTTTGTGAAAAACTAATTAAGAAGGCTGTTTAAGCAGGATGGTGATTTTTCACTATCCGTGGATGCGGATAGTCAAAAATCACTATCCGCGGACTGCGGATGCGCGGATAGCGGATAGTTACGTTTTTAGAGTCTTAGCCACAGGTACTTCATATATTATATATAATATAGTATATATATAATATATATTATATATACTATATAGTATATATATATATATATATTATATCATTACAATATTATATATATACTATATATATATATATATATATATATACTATATATATATAATATGTGTGTGTGTGTGTGTGGTGTGTGCTGTGTGTGTATGTATATGTGGGATATGGACCCAATTCTTTTGCACCCCACCAATCTCTTTCCCCAGCCTCCACCCATATTGGAAAAAGTTATATATTTAATACTACTTGAAAAATTAACAATTTTCAAATTATGCTTCAAAAACTGAAGCTTCTTAAACCTTCAGGAGAGTCTTGCTTCTTCTTTTCTTCGTATAAATGAGATCCCACCAGCTACACTATGTTGAAGGGCGTAAGTATTCCCTGGCAAATCCTGCAAGATGTTGGAAAACTTTTCACAATTTCACGCCATCAAACCAATGGATCTTTATTCGATTCCAAGCGTTTTCGCTTCTGTGATAATCTTCTATCAATGATAGTGTGTTCTTTACACCTCTGATCAAGAATTCTTCATCGCTGCTAGAAACCAAAAGAGCGTTCATGGATCTTCAGCAATATTTCGTTATAACTATTTTATTTGTGTGTCAGTTTCTGTAATCTTTGCTTTTTATTGGCTAGTTAACATTTCTGCCTTTAGCAGCATTTCATCACATAGGAATCGTAAATAAATTTTTAACCCTCTGTGAAAAACACATGGTTTTTAGTTTTGGTTTTGTATCTAGGATCCAGAAAAGTTTGCTATTATGCAGGTTGTCGTGTTGCAGAATTTGAAATCTATGGCTATCTATGGTAATTGAGTGTTTCTGTGATCTTTGAAAGTCCCTTACTTTTGATAACAGTTATCTCATCCACAGTTTTCATCGTTGCAACTAAAGGAATCCTGTCTGACAAACAAGAAATTTTCTGAGCTAATAGTTGCTTAGTTTCCTCATCAAACGGGTTTAAGAATAATACAAATTATCTTTAAATCGCGATTTCAATCACCTGTGAGCCTTTCACCTTTGTGTTGCTCGAAGAGTGAAAGCCAGACAGGCTTTCATTTATGTTCTCTTATCTCTCCAATCAGAATATTCCGTGTCCACC
>JABUQX010002966.1:0-5000 GCA_015478945.1 Trachelipus rathkii
ACGAATAATAAATCAGAAGCCGCATGGGCCTATCTAGACTGTCCCAGTCAACCCATAATTAATAATTAAGAATAAATCATTCTTAATTATTAATTATTATGGGTTGACTGGGACAGTCAAGATAGGCCCAAGCGGCTTCTGAATTATTATTCTTATTTATTAATTATTATGGATTGACTGGGACATTCTAGAGGGGCCAATGCGACTTTTTAATTATTATTCTTAATTATTAATTATTGTTGGTTGACTGGGACAGTGTAGGTAGGCCCATGTGGCTTCTTAATTATAAATACTATTCATTAATTACATTAATTATTATTATAAATTATTAATAAATAAGAATAATACTTAAGAAGCACGCATGGTCCTATTTTAGACTGTCTCAGTCAACCAATAAAAAATATATATAATTAATAATTAAAATAATTAAGAACGCATGCGCTCAGAATGTCCCAGTCAACTCAAAATAAATAAGAATAATATTTAAGAAGCCGCATGGTCCTTTTTAGACTGTCCCAGTCAACCAATAAAAATTAATAATTAAGAAGCCGCATGGACCTATCTAGACTGTCCCAGTCAACCAATAATAATTAATAATTAAAAATAATAATTAAGAAGCCGCATTGACCCCTCTAGAATGTCCCAGTCACTCATAATAAATAAGAATAATTCTTAGAAGCCGCATGGTCCTTTTAGACTGTCGCAGTCAACCAATAAAAATTAATAATTAAGAAGCTGCATTGTCCCCTCTAGAATGTGCCCAGTCAACCCATATAATAATAAATAAGAATCATATTTTAAGACCGCATGGGCCTCTCTAGACAACTTCACGCCTATTCTTATCCTCCAAAGACAAAAATCTACTCCTCAGTTGCTTACTTGCGCCCTCTTCACATATCTATTCTTTTTTAATAAGGGGGCTAAAATTGGTAGACAATATTCAAAACTGGCCTAACATATCTATTATACGACATTTTACAAAGACAATATATATAATTAGTCTGCATCTGGCATTAATATTTCAATTTTTAACCCTAGGCCCTAGCTCTGGGTTCAAAATCTTACAATAAAAAATGAGACAGCACCACACTAGAATGTTACAGACTTACGGGTTACAATGCCAATAGTTTGTTGAAAATTGAAAAAAATATATTAAAAACTTCATAATATATATAGTTTTATTTTAATTTTTTATTTCTATTGAAGTTAAATTACTTAAATATACAAAAAAATAAAAAATAATAAAAAAAATATAAAAATATAAAAATATAAAAAAATCAAAAAAATCAATAAAATCAAAAAAATCATGATTTCTTTATAAAAAAATCAAGTAAAAAAATCAATTAATTTTTTTAATTTGATTTTTTTCGTGCCATCCCTGATTTTAAATAAACATATTGGCTGAAATAATGACTATTTAGTTTATTATACAAAATGTATATCATTTTTAACTTGTTTATATTTTATTTAGGTATTAATTATTTTTAAATTATTTAATACTACTCCACTTTCACGTTATCCTTTTCTTCGTTTAATACACCCCAAAACAAATTATTAGCCCATATGCTTTTCGTTAAATTATTCCCCCCAAAACATTTCTCCATTCCAATGAAAAATGGTCATTTTTTCTTACTTTATAAATTAATTTTTAATATTTAGAACTTTTACATCATGTACGTTATGACTTAAATTAATTGTTAAGATCATATAATAGCAATATATGAAAAAAAAGTAAACAAACAGTCCCAATGTGTTATAACGGAAAGGTCTCTCTCTCTCTTCGTTCTCATATATATATATATATATATATATTATATATATATAATATATATATATATATATATATATATATAATATAATATATATATATATATATATATATATATATATATATATATATATATATATATATTACTAATATATATATATTATCAAAATATACTATATATATATTATATCTATTATATATATATATATATATATATATCGTGGCCGCTTTTCTTTCGGTATTTTTAATTAATACTGAAAAAGTTTAAAATACCGTTTACTTAACAAAAATTACTTATGGTGTGAAGTAAATTAAATGTTTGAATTTCTTTACTTTACTTTTTTTATTCTTAAAAAATTGTATGAATTTATTACGAATTGTGTTTAGTTAATTGCTTTCTTGCTAAAAGACGTTATAGAAAGTGTTTAATTTTTTATTTATATAGGTATTTAATATAGTTTTAATATCTCTGAAAATTAAAGGTTTTATATATATATATATTTATATATATATATATCTATAAAAATTAAAGATATATATATATATATATATATATATATATATATATATATATATATAAATTATAAATATATATTATAATATATATATATATATATATATATATATATATACAGTGGCGTATTTAGGGGGGGGGCCAGGGGGCCATGGCCCCCCCCGAAATTTTCTAGACACTAAAAATTTTTAGGTATCATATCCGTTAATAATATAAAGTGCAGAAGTTAAATTAATTTTATATAATTTGTCGCTGTCAGGAACAAATCTCGTAAGCCCATTAGTTAAAACTAAACTTGAAACCATCAGAGAAAATGCAACATTAGAAATTTCCAGCTGATTTTGAAGAATGTGTAAGCGCAACTGAATCTGAACTGAGTAATGAAATTGCTGTACCAAGAATTAATAAATTCAAAATACAGACCCAACATTTCTACTTCCGACCCACAGACTTATTATCGCACACCCATTTTTATATCATTTTTGGATGTATTTAATAGCATTAAAGTAGAGAGTTTTTTTTTTTAAATTTTTCCTTGCAATTTGTCATACCGAACGGGTGTAATGTGCCATATGAGAAGATAAAAGATTGTGTAATATTTTACAAGGAGGATCTCGAAAGCCCAAATGAAGATTTAGTAAAAGCAGAATGGGATTTATGGAAGTTGAAATGGCATCACAGCACAGGTCGCCCGAAAACCGCAATAGATTGACTAGTTTCTTGTTCGCAGTCACAATTTTCAAATATTCATCTTGTTCCAAATACTAGTAATTTTAACCCGTGTCATTCTGCTTAAGTAGAAAGAAGTTTTCAACATTAAGACTTCTGAAAACCTACTTGAGAAATATTATTGGAGTGAAAGACTTGTTGGCTTGCCTCCTCTACAATACATCGAAATATTGAAAACAATTGAAGATGTTATCTCAGACTTCGCTCACTCTCATGTCGGCGATTAAATTTAACCATTTAGGTAAGATGATTTTAGTACTTCAATATAAATTCCTTCCATTTTTCTTTAGGAATTTAAAATTTTGCCTCTACTTTTATATATACACACATATTATATATATATATGTAATATTTATGTTTATAAATATATATATATATATTATATATATATATATATATATATATATATATATATATATATATATATATATATATATATATATTTTTTAATTTATTTATTATAATTTCATAAAATGTATAGAAAAAACGATTTTTGTTTGGCCCCCCGAAAAAAATTTTCTGGATACGCCACGTAATATATATATATATTATAATATATATATATATTATATATATATATATAATATATATATATATATATCTATATATATATATAATATTATATATATATATAATTATATATATATATATATATATATAATAAAATATAAATATAATCTTAATATAGAAATTTGTATTTACTATTTTATTTATATATATATATATATATATATATATATATATATATATATATATATATATATATATATATATATATATATATAGGCTCTGTTATTTTTTTAATAAGTCCGTCAGTTTTTTTTTTTTTTTTTTTTTTTTTTTATATATTGCTAGTATTCTTATTCTAACAATAAACTTCATGTTGATAAACTAATTCCTAACCTTTGGAAATATTTTTAAAATATATTATTTTAAAAAATCACATTTATATAATAAAATTTTAAAAAATGAAATATCCTCGAAAAGTACGACACTTACAGAAAAACAAATTACATATTTGAAATCAGCGTATAAAGCTTATTATAAAAATGTAAAAAAAAAAAAAAAAAAAAAAAAAAAAAAAAAAAAAAAAAAAAATAAAAAAAAAAAAAAAAAAAAAAAAACAAATAAAAAAAACAAATTAAATATTTGAATCAGCGTGTAAAGCTTATTACAAAAATGTAAAATAAAAAATTAAAAAAAAAAAAAAAAAAAAAAAAAAAAATTAGGGGGCTCGAGCCGACGGGGGACAGAGGGGGGGGACGTTTTCCATACCCCGTAGGGGAGGGGCGGAGGAACCCCCGCGACACCCAAATACCAAAGAGCGGGGGTTCCGGAGACCCTCCCCGGAGGGGGGGAAATAGTCCTACCCTGTCGTTCTCCGGAAGGCCGAGAGACCCCGACTCCTGCCATCTTTGCGGTTTACCCTTGGGTATTCCTTTAGTTAAAAAAAAAAAAAAAAAAAATTAAACTGACGGAGTCGTAAAACGTAACTGGTCCTATATATTTTTGAATCATGTCCGTCACCCCTTAAATTGACTGTTAGGATCATATACTAGAAATATATAAAAAAAAAAAAAAAAAAATCAAAACTGACGGAAGTATAAAAAAAAAAGATACTATATATATATATATATATATATATATATATATATATATATATATATATATATATATATATATATATATATATATATATATATATATATATATATATATATATATATATATATATATAATATATTATATATATTGTTTACTGAACAAATCACTACTAAAAAGTGGCGTAACTTGGAATCAAAATTTAGGAAAAAGGTGTTACTACTGGAAACAACGCAAAGAAGGACGAAAGGTTGCTATCGTTGAAAAGTAGGAAAAGGAATAAGCCAGGCAAAAAGTAACCAAGTAATTAGTACACAGAAAAGCATTTATACATTTTTAAGGGATGAGTCCGGGACGTAATAACAGGAAACTGAAGCATTCTTTGTC
>JABUQX010002966.1:15000-21073 GCA_015478945.1 Trachelipus rathkii
ACACACACACACACTTACACTTATACACACATTCACTATTGAACTTACCCCCCCCCAAGATACTTACACTACATTTACATTATCCACCGTCCAACACACTGCCAACTTTGGATTTCCATGGGTTCAATTTTGGCCACTAATTTTTGGCCTCCTAATTTTTTCGGCAACCCTAATTTTTTCGGCCAAACCTTTGGTCTTAGGGGCAATTTTGGAACCCAAATTTTTCGGTCAAACCTTTTGTATTCCAGGGGACAATTTTGGCTTGTAGTTTTTTGCCCTTGTAAGCTTTTTTTGAAATGACGTCATCTTTGATGACACTAATATTGATGGTTATCTTTGAATGGTTCAGTAACATTTGATGTTCATCCTTGATGGCTCAGCATTATTGATGATCATCTTTGAATGAGTCATCTTGTTGGCATTTTATTGTATGATTCAGCTTTTGATGACTCAGATTTATTGATGGCTCAACTTTGATGGTTCCCAATCACCGTATGAAGTATTTAGGGATGTTCTATTAGTGTTCTAAGAGTATTAGATGAGTGCCAGGTGATGTCAGGTGGAGTGCAATGAGTTCCATGAGTGCCAAGTGAGTGCCACATAGTGCCAACTGAGTGCACATAGTGCAACTGGTGCCAATTTTTTCAAATGCCTTTTCTAGCCTCCTGAGCTAGAATTAGCTAATATGGGTGTCTTATCTAGGTTCTATAATGGTATGAGGAATCGATTGGTGTATATTACAAGCTGCTAGAATTTTCTACTATGAGTTAGTCTTTTTTCTAACACTTATAGCATATTATTACTTGCACACAGCACACACACACCTACACCTACACACATACATTAATACACTTATACAACATTCACTATGACACTATATACACACTATGAACTTATAAGCAATTACACTCTCCTAGAGACACTACACTAGCCATATACACTTTACACTCACCTCCCATATGACACTTAACTAAGCCATAATACACTTACCTCACACTCAACCATAGACACTTCCTTACAACAATACAACTTGTAACCTTATAAGCGCTTAGAGATAGATAAGCACTTGCACTAGCCATTACACTTACACTCACACAACAGATACAACTTACACTTCACTCACACACATACTCGATATTTTTGATGCCTCAACTTTGATGCTAACTTTGATGCCTCAAGCATTGGATACGTCAGCATTGATGCTCAACTTTGATGATTGATGCTCATTTTGATGCATTTTCTAACCTTTTTCTAGCCTTTTACACCACATATAGAGCAGAGGTTAATATTGATGTCTTCCCAAGGTCATAAGCTGATAACCATGGCGCAGCATGCGCCTTCCGCGCACCCACAGGGACACCCCGCCGCGTTCCCGCGTTTCCGCCGCCGCGTGCGCCCGCAGGCGCAATATTTCCGCGTACCCGCCCGCCGGTGCGCCGCAGGCGCAAATTTCGCCGCGCAATAAAAATATAATATATACTATGAGTATTCTTTTTTTTATTTCATACTTAAACATTTTTTTAAAAACATTTTCCGCGAGCGTAAACTGTAACTCATCACAGGACCTATTATTTACTCATATTTCCATAGTTGTGATACCAACTGTAAACTATTCAAAAAATTTCTTTTCATATATACTATGAGTCATTATTTTTTATTTCATACTTAAACATTTTTTATTAAAACATATACTTTATAACTTAAAACAGTAAATCAGTAAATCAATACGAGGTGTTACATAACAACAAGGGATTTAGTCATGCTTTTGTTTACTGCTACTGCTTACTCATATGTTATTAATGCTTCTAACTCATATATTTTATTAACTTACATACCCTAAAGCAGTAAATCAGTAAATCAATAGAGGTGTTACATAGCAACAAGGGGATTAGTATGCTTTTGTTTTACTGCTTTACTGCTTTAACTCATATGTTTTACTGCTTTAACTCATATTTTATTAACATTACATCTTAAAGCAGTAAATCAGTAAATCAATAGAGGTGTTACATACAACCAATGGGCTTAGTATGCTTTTGGTTTTTACTTGCTTTACTGCTAACTCTATGTTTTACTGCTTTAACTTAAATGTTTTACTGCTTTAACTTACCTTAAAGAGTAATCAGTAAAATCAATAAAGGTGTTACATAGCAACAAGGGAATTAGTATGCTTTTGTTTTACTGCTTTAAACTGCTTACCTCGTATGTTTTTTACTGCTTTACTGCTTTAACTCATATGTTTTTACTAGCTTTAACTCATATGGCTTACTGCTTTTACACTCTTATATTTTATTCATTATGTTTTTTTATTTTGTTTAATAACTTTTTATTTATTTTTATTATTATTTTTATTATTTTTTATTTTTTTTTATTATTCTATTTTTATTTTTATTATTATTATTTATTTTTATTAATAATTTTTTATTATTATACTTGTGTTATTTACTTATGCCTATTGTTATTATCAGTTAACACAGACACACACACCACCCTACCCACAATCAACAACTTACACACACACACTCTACACCTACACACATACATAGACATACACCTACACCTACATACACACACACAACACACACACATACACTCGTCATAGACCCAACCTTTTTAACAATCAAATAGTTCTTTTGTATGACTAGCGTATAATTATATTAAAACATCTTTATGCTTTAATTAAATACGACAATTTATATTATCATTAATTTAACTAAAATTATTTCAAAGTTTTTTAAGACTTCTATCATAAATCAATCATTATTTGAACAAAGAATTTATTATTAACTGTTTATACATTTTTCTTTTTTGTTATAAATTTATAACTATCAAGTTTTAAAATAATTTTTACTAAAATTTTATGAAATTTTTATTAATAACATATATTTTACGTAACTTAAAGCAATAAATCAGTAAATCAGTAAGGCAAGCCCTTAGCACCCTTCTACACCAAGCTATGCCACGTTTGTTCTATTGACTTACTGCTTTACATATCGTTTTATAATAAGTTTAAAATAACAAAATAAGTTCTTCTCTGCAAACATAACATGTATTTTAATTAAATCATTCTAGGTTTTTATTTAAAAAATAACAATTATTCACTTACATTTATTTTCGATCAATGTTAACTAAAAATATTTCAAAGTTTTTTTTAAATATTCGGATTTGGTTTATTATTATATCTATGTACATTGACAATCAAACACGAGAACACAACAACCCGCACTTCTTACAGATACGAAACTGACCTCTCTCTGTAAAATGTGTTTAAAATAACTACTTAGGCCTAAATTTAGGATAAACCTTTTTGTACCGGGGCGATTTAGGCCTAAATACAGGTCAAAATATATTTCAAACTGACTTCCTTTTCCTGTAAAATGTGGTGCAAATAAATACGTTAGGCCTAAATTCTAGGATAACCTTTTTTTGTATCCCGGCTGATTTAAGCTAATACGCAGGTCAAAGGTTAATTCAGTATGAACAATGAATCAATGGTTTTATTTTTTTATAAAATATATTTCAAACTGAAACATGCTGGATAGGTAAGATCTTTAAGCAGGTAAGAGGAAAATGTTTACCTTCTTGTTGATGGTGGAGTATCTTATCTCTAATATGACCGCGCATGTGATTGGTCGAGCATTATTTTTAATCGTTTTTGTTTTAAAGGTGTGTTAAACATGTTTTTTTCATATCCTAAGCCTTAATCTGTGATTGGATGAAAATTAGCTTAGTTCTTTAAACTTGTATTTGAGCGTGTGTTTTAATTATCTTTTAGACGCCCAAACTCATTTTAAAATCATAGTCGTTTTAGCTGTTAAGCGGTGCACAGTTATCTGATTTGTATTAAAAAGTGTTTTATTTTTTACTAAGTGTATATCATATTTATAATAATTACTTACATTGAGGAATAATTATTAATTTCACTAGAATAGATAATAATTAATTCACTAGATTTTGTAGATCACGTGAAGCAAAACGCAAGAGCGCTCGCAAGCGCGACCCGGTGCGGAACAAGCGCAATGAACCGCCGGCGTAATATTACTACGCGGTCGCGAAAATATTTTCTTTATGATATGTCGTTGTAAACTTTCATTACATCATTTTGTATTTTCAAATATACCGTTTGCTATATTATGAGTCGTCCATTTTATTTCTTACTTGAACATTTTTAATTTTATTTATAGAAAATACCATTTCACTGGTAAAGTTTCTTGAAAAACATTTAGTTTTGAAATGAACATTTTGTTTTGTAGAAAAACAGTTTGTTTTATTTATCCTAAAGTTATAATTCCTTGAGGGAAATAGAACAAATAGTCCGGATGTGAAGCTGGCCATGTTCCTCTTTGTGGTGTGCCTTTAAGATCTTATTACTTTAAGGAATATATATTAGTTAAATACACAATGCGTGTACATGCATAGAGTAGAGTTAATGTATAGAAGTTGCCCATACCCTCCCTTTTCAAGGTATGTCTTTACGGTTTTATTCTTCTCTATGTATAAGTTATGAAAAAGTTGTTTATTCTAAAATATTTTTACATAATTACTATATTACTATATTAGTTAAATACACAATGCGTGTACATGCATAATAAACTTCCCTCCTTGTAACAAACGTATTTCTCTTTATGGATTTCAGTATTGTATCCAATAATTATACTTCAAAATTACATCGAAGTATGTAAGTTCATACCTCTTCTATATCAGTTGATGTATGCATTCGGTAACCATTGAGAATATTTCACTTGGTTTGTAATAAACACTGATATACCAGGATTTTAAATAAACTAATGCGCTTGAACATATGTTATAATATCCGTAAATATACCTTGATACAGTAGACAAACTAATATTATACATACTGAATGGGATGGTGTCCAAAAGATATCATCCTCTAGGATGTGTGCCCTACCACTTTGAAATACAACGCCCCATATTTTCGCGACCGCGTAGTAATATTACGCCGGCGGGTTCATGCGGCTGTTCCGCACCGGGTCGCGCTTGCGGGCGCTCTTGCGTTTTGCTTCACGTGATCTACTATAAATCTAGTGAATTAATTATTATCTATTCTAGTGAAATTAATAATTATTCCTCAATGTAAGTAATTATTATAAATATGATATACACTTAGTAAAAATAAAACACTTTTAATACAAATCAGATAACTTGTGCACCGCTTAACAGCTAAAATGACTATGATTTTAAAATGAGTTTGGGTCTAAAAGATAATAAAACACACCTGCTCAAATACAAGTTAAAGAACTACAGCTAATTTTTCATCAATCACAGATAAGGCTTAGGATATGAAAAACATGTTTTTACAACACTTAAAACAAAAGCGATAAAATAATTCTCATGACCAATCACATGCGCGGTCATATAGAGATAAGGATTACTCCGATATAAGGAAAACATTTCCTTTTACCTGCTTAAAGGATCTTCCCTAACATGTTTCAGTTTGAAATATATTTATAAAATAATAATAACATTGATTCTTGTCTATACTGGAATTACCTTTTGACCTGGTATTAGGCTTAAATCAGCCCGGGATACAAAAAAGGTTTATCCTAAATTTAGGCCTAAAGTAGTTATTTCAACACATTTTACAGAGAGAGGTCAGTTTCGTATCTGTAAGGACTTGGTATTAGGCTAAATTGCCGCGGGTACAAAAAGGTTTATCCTAAATTTAGCTAAAGAAGTTATTTCAACACATTTTACAGAGAGCGGTCAGTTTCGTATCTGTAAGGATGTGCGGGTGGTTGTGTTTTCTCGTGTTGGATTGTCAATGTACATAGATATAATAATAAAGAAAATCCGAATTATTTAAAAAAACTTTGAAATATTTTTAGTTAACATTGAGCGAATAATATAAATGTAAGTGAATAATTGTTATTTTTAAATAAAAACCTAGAATGATTTTAATAAAATACATGTTATGCTAGCAGAGAAGAACTTATTTTGTTATTTTTATACTTATTACATGACTAAAGATGATGTAAAGCAGTAAGTCAGTAGAACAAAACGTGGCATAGTTGTGTAGAAGGGTGCTAGGGGTTGCTTCTGATTTACTGATTTATTG
>JABUQX010002967.1:0-25000 GCA_015478945.1 Trachelipus rathkii
CGAGAGATAAATTTCATAATCGTCGCCATCCTAAATATATATATATATATATATATATATATATATATAATTTAGGTCCCTAATCATTCAAGTTATGACAAGATTTACTCAGGATATATAGATTTACTCAGTGTATACTTAATAAAACTAATCATAACTTGAACTAACAGGGTCCTAAACTGAAAAGTAACATAAATAAATAAATAAATAAAAATATATATTAAAATAAAAAGTTGATGTGGTACTGTTGCATTATAACCCTATCTAAAGTTCAATTATCAATAAAAAAAATCAATATTTTTACACTATCCTTAGCTCTATAATTGCCTTTTATAATTCTACCTTCATTTTACTTACGCATAAAATTTCAAATCTGTATCCCATCCTTTGGCCTAACAAGTGAAGAAATCCTCAATAATGTGTAGCCTACTAACCAAACAGAGACTTGACAAACAAAATTGTTACTTTTTGGGGTTACTACAGACAGGCAAATTTTCAGCCTATTTCATCAAAATCATATTGCTATTAATAGACATCAGGGTTGTCATTAATATTTAAATTCATGCCTACCCTGGTCCAACCTATGTCCAGTTCCAAACGTTCCTCAGTTGGAGCATGACCATATAGGCCATCAAACTCCATATTATCCATGAGCACGGGAAATTGTTACTAAAAATTACAAATCAAATTTCAAGAAGAGGATAACAATGGGGTTTTTTTTTTTTAGAGAGCGGATCTCACCAACGAAAGGCATATGCTGTCCCTCCAGGCAGACAAAATACTGAACTTCAAGCTATCACGAGCTCAAGGCGAGTGAACCACCTACGACGAGAGCCCGTGATACTCCCAACAAAACAATGAAATACTATGGAAATTTTTATTTATACATGGTTGTGGTATAGCCTTAACATCGGCTCCATTTAACAAATATAGCTTACGTACGACAACTCCAAAAGCCAAAATCTGTTTTTAAAGGAATAAGTAAACAGGCCAAGCATTGTCATGGGCTTATAAAGACTGTCCTCTCCACCGCCGTCAATTCCTGATTTTTTTTTTTTTTTTGATTTTTTTTTTTTTTTAAAAAAAAAAAAAAAAAAGTTCACACCTCACAAGGCATAGCCTTATTCTAGAAGAGGAACTTCTCTAGATAATTTCTACTTAGGATCCTGACTAGGGTTCGAACCCGCTCTGTCGCTCACCCGATTGAGCTATGGTAGCGATCTAATTATCAATCTAAACTTTAAAAAAAAAAAAAAGAAGAGAGAGAGAGAGAGAGAGAACTACGCAAATAATGAATAAATGCCTAACAACAAGCATTACAACCCAAAGGGACAAATCGTGACATTTTTTCAACATCACAAGGACATTTTTACTCTTTTTCTCATCACACATTATAAGGATTTAAAAAATGATATATAAGTACAATTGTGAATCTACATTAGCCTTACCTGAATTTGTTGTTTCAAAGAATTTTTTGCTCTTTGAATAAGATCTAGATAGTCCATAGATAACTCTGCCTTATGGTTTTAGTAATCTATCACTTAAAATCTTAGTTAGGGTAAATTTGATTGGTGAGAAGGTAAAGAGAATAGAGATAGGTTGATAGTGAAAATATTTGAAAAGAAATGAAGAAATTTACCTCTATACCCTTTTACTTTTGATTTTTAATTTGATTACACAACCACTAAACAGTAACGTTTTGTATGTAGAAGTGATCCCCGCCGTTTGTTATTTTTTAGTGTAAATTTCTGGTTAATTATATTGAAGGGGACAAAAATATAAATTCCACTAAAACTAAAATACTGAATATAGCTAATAGTTTCTATATCCTAAAATAAAATAACTATATCCTAAAATAAAATACTAAAATGAGCAAAATAGAAGATATAATTATGTTAAAGTATATAATAGTTTTTATATCCCTCCCACTGAAGAGTTGCAATGAAAACCATTGGCAATTAAAAGAATTAAAGTTTTTACAAATCATGATAAATTTCTGCGAAGGAATTCTTGACACTTGACAGCAGCCTGTCTAAGAGGTCTTTCTTCGACTGAATTGAGCTGAGAAATTTGATTCTGTTGAGAGTCAAGTTGAGGTGAATTTATACCTGAAGTTGAAGGTTGTACATCTACAATAGCAATATCACTATTATTTTGAATAACTGAATTTGAATTTGATTGATCAACTTGATTCTGTATTTTCATTGTTTTGACCATCTGAATTGGAGAGATCACTGCTTGCCTCAGCATCAGTTTCTCCACTGGAGACAGAGTGGGTAATAGATAACTCCAATGGGTAGAGATGACAAATAGAATAGTGACAGGTTTGTCCATCTCCCCTTTTTAATAACACACTTCTGATCTTATTGTCATCACCAACAATGACTTCCAGAACTTTGCCCAAAAGCCAGAAGGGTCTAGGCTTGTTAGGTGTGTGTGTATCAGAACTATATCTCCAACCTTAATTCTGTTGGTCCACTCTGACTGATAGAGATTTCTACTTGTCTGGCGCAAATTTAATAGGTAAGATTCATACCATAATTTCCTAAAATTCTTTAAAACTCTTCCTTGAGCATTTATAGTTATGGCTAAGTCTTGTTGTGAGGCAGGAAGTTTTTTCCATATGGGGGTGGAAACTTCATTGAATATGAGGTTTGAATTGCCATAAGGCTTCAAAAAGGAATTTGGAGCAATAACTTCCAAATCATTATCTGATGACCTATAGGTTAAAGGTCTTGAATTGATAACATTGGTGATATTTGAAATACTTGTTAACAGTTGAAAGTAGGTTAAGGTTGCTTTACTTATAGTTTTATAGAGACATCCCTTAACTGTTCGTATCATTCTCTCCAAAACTGATCCACCCAACTGGAAATAGACTGGAATGCTTGTAATGTTTGATGTTATTGATACGCATATGTCGGAGAACATATTTGAAGACAAAGATTCTAACAGTATATTTCCACCATGTTTGAAATTCCTGGCATTATCTGAGTACAAATTGGATGGTATGCCATATAGATTTGTGAAACGTTGAAATGAAAGTAAAAAGGATTCTGTGGACATATCTGGAAGGACATCTACATGAATAGCTCTGATATTAAGGCAGGTGAAAATTAACAGATACATTTTTTGAAATTCCTTATCATTAATCTTTACAACGAGATGCCCTGTAAAGTCCACGCCAGTATGCTCAAAAGGATGCACAAAATTAACTCTATGATGAGGAAGATTAGTCATTTTTGGATATTTAAAGGGTATACTGTTAAATTTTTTGCATACTATACAGTCTGACAAAACATTTTTTACAGCCTGCCTGGCCTTGGTAATCCAGAAGCCATGAGCTCTGATGAAATTGATAGTGGTTTGAACACCCAAGTGTTGACATCTTGAATGAAAGTCTCTTATTATTAATTTAGTGAGATGATGATCCTTGCCAAGAAGAATTGGATTTATCACATCATCATTATATAAAAGTGTCTTTGGCAATTCTCCCTTTGGATCGGATTAGGCCTTTATCATCTATGAATAAGTTAAGTTGATTGACCAGCAGTGGAATTTCATCCTTTTTTAGGATTTTGGAGAAATAATATCTCCTTAGAAAAACAATGCTGCTGCATTATCTTCAACCAATAGAGTTGGGCTTTCTGATCACAATCTTCATCCAGCCCCTTAATGAATTTGAATATTTTTGAAGTTACTTTATAAAGCCTATGCACACTTGAGTAATGCTTTAAATGGTAAACAAAAGACTGAGAAACAACCACTAGATGTGTTAAATTGTAAAAGTCCTTTTTCCTTATTGGCTCAGACAAAACATTTAAGTTTACTCAAATAAGGCCATTGAGATTGATCTAAAAGAATCCAAGAAGGACCCTTTAAGCCATAATGGCAATTTTGAAAGAAAAGTAGAGGTTGTAACACCTCTGGTAATCAACTGCTGGTTTTTCAGCAGTATTGATGTAAACATAAGAAATGGATACTTTTACTCTTGCTCAACTTGATTTTTGATTTGATAAATTTTTTTGAGCCTAATTTTTTTAAAAAACATTTTATTTTTGCTCTTCCAGACAGGAGCCATGAAAGGACAATTTGAGCATCTACAAAACACTTTATGTTTTTGAACTGAACATTAGAAAATTCTGATAATATTGATTTGATACATTTGAAAAATAAGAACACAGACAACAACTCCAAAGAGGGCAAAGCCCTAGATTTGAGAGGGGCCACACCTTGGCCTTTGAGAATATTAAATTAGAACCTTGACCTATACTATAAACTGCAAAACCATAACAAGATGAAGAAGCATCACAAAACACGAATAAAGAGTTTGAGGGAGAAGGTGAGAAAGCACACCTTTCAATTTCAATATTATGTAATTTATTTAAATCAGAACAAAGAGAAGACCAGGAAACTAAAACATCAGCAGGGACCTTTTCATCCCAATCGAGACCTAATTGCCATAATTTCCTAATTAATAACCGACCTCTTAAAGTTACGTGTAAAAAGATATTTAAAGGATCAAAAACCTTGGACACAGCAGATAACAACAATCTTTTGGTATTTGCATCAGCATTTACTGAAAATTTTGCTAGTTTTAACTTATCTGTAAGAGGATTAAAAAGATATCCAAGAACCTTATCTTCTGATTCCTGATGCTGAACTATTCTACCCTCTTCTTCCATAACGACTCTTAATTGATAATTATTAGAGTCCCAACTTCTAAGATGGAAACCACCATCTTCCATTCTTTTGTTGCATTCATAATAAAGTCTTTTAAATGTTGTGGATCATTGCCACTAATAATTAAATTATCAACAAAAAAATTATTTAATAGAATCTGAGTACATGCATCATCCTCATAAGACTGAGCATGATGCTTAATGATATAATTGAGGATGAAAGGTGAGGAAGTGAAACCAAAAACAATGGTTGAGTATCGATAAGCCTTTAATTGACCATTACTTTTCCAAAAAAAGCAAAAGCGATTGCGGTCTTCGATAGATTTTAACTTAATCTGAAGGAAGGCTTGTTTAATGTCCGCTAACATGACAAACTGATTTGATCTGAACCGGAATAAATGCCCAACAAGGAGGACATAAGATCTGGTCCAGTATAGGCTGCCTCATTTAGAGATGGTAAAGAGTTAGTTTTAAGAGAACAGTTAAACACAGGCCTGACTTTGTTGATACTTGTTCATCAGTTTTGATAACAGGTCTGTGAGGAACCCAAATATAATTTTTATACTCAGAGGGAGATACACTGAACTCTTCAATAATACCATCAGCTAATTGTTGCTGAAAGACATCATCATAGGCTTTAACTAAATCTTTACTTTCCAAATTTTTATGAACTCTATTAAGAACTGCAAGAGCAATGTTATAGTTTGATGGCAAACAAAGGAAGTTTATCTTCAATCCATGGAAGATCTATATGATATTTTCCGTCTTTGAACTCTATACCACATTTGAATTTTTCAATCTGTTTCAATATCATCTTCAGATTTATTATTATTCATACCTTCTTTTAATACCTAAGGACTCTAATTTGAAACATGTTTTCTAATCCTTGCTCTACACCTCAGAATTACTTAGTATGTGGCTTAAAAGGATTAAAATAAGAATGTACAGGGTTTAAGGCTGCATTAACCAAAGTATGGTAACCTGCATTTTTGATTTAGATTTTTGATTTTGAATATGATTATGATTTTGAAACAATTGATGATGGATTTGAAACTCTTATTTGATTTATTGTATATATAATTAAGTAATATTCCAAATGGAATATAGAACGGCATCTCTTATCTTAAAATGCAGATCCACTCATACATTTAATCAATTCTAGTTGAAGGAAATACTCTTTAAATCAATGCCAATTAAGGCATCCAATCGAAAAATGAGTTATTAGACTCTTTTAGCCAGAATCAGCCAATTTGTAAGATTTATTTTTTAATTAATTAGAGCCTGATCTACGAACTTAATCTCGTAACTTAATTGAAGATCCTCCTCAACCAAAAGAGGAAGGGTGAAACAAGACTGGTCTATATATACATCAAGAACAGTCTCTTTCAAAGTGCGGGTGCTAATACCTAAATAAGTTTTTATATCATATTGAGTGCTTTGATGATTCTCTACAGATATATTGAGTTTGTCCAGCACTTCTCTTTTAGAAAGGTAGGACCTCTGTGAGCCACAGTCGACTAGGCATCCAACTGAAGCCGAAACTTTACCCCTACCAATCCTTATAGTAATTGATGGAAACAAATATAAATTGTTGGTACTTTGACTAAAACTAAGACATACATTTGTGAGGGTGGAACTTTTCCTTTGCTTACAAAGAGCTGTACTATATGACTTCTTTTGCACTTGGCAACTAAAAGAAAAGTTTGCTCCTCAAAGTCCAGGACACTGAATCTGCAGTATGTTTTAGTACTTGAACATTTGGGGCATAGATTTATTTCATTACACCTTTTAATTCTTAACTCGTAGGTTTGATAAACATTGCAATTGGTCATCACATGACCTTGTGATGAACAAAACTTACATGATTTTGAATAACCTTTGATTTTTAGAAATGGAAGAAATCAATACTATGAGAAGCTTCATTCCCACTAAAGCTTCATAGTATGAATTTTGAAATTCTGCAAAGCAGAATTGGAATCAGGCCTATTATTAGATTTTAAGGACTCATTCGTCCTTTGATTTTCATTAATTTTAAATTTAAAATTAGGCTTATCTGAAGTATTTACATTTTTAAATTTTGAATAAGTATTATGGGAAGGGACTTGATTGAAATTTTGACCTTTATTATGATTTGACGTTTTAAACAATATTTTTTGATAACTTCATTATAGCTATCAAATATTTGATTTAAATCAGGGTAATTGGTATTCAACTTGCGAGTAATTTCTTTGACTACCACATTAGGTAATTTTGATAAAACTATGTGGCTAAGTACTACTAATCCGTAGCCTCCTCAAGATATTTGAGGTTATAACTCTCAAGTTCATATATTAAAGTTGATATCATTTAAGTAAACCCTAGTCACATTATATGTTGGGTCAAATACTGGTTTTAAAGATATGATTTTTTAATGATTTCATCAATGATGAATTTTTCGTCTAAAAACTCTTTATCTAGAAGTTCAAGAGCTTTATTATAATTATTATCACTAATAGAAAGATTCTGAATTAGGGAGTACGCATATCCCTTTTAATTTATTTTTTAAGCAATGAAGTTTAAGATTCACTTAAATTTTTTTGTAAATCATGGAGCTCTTAAATTTTGAAATGAAGGTTTTTATAAGCAAACTTATACAGTTTCATTGCCCTCCAAAGAAACGCTCAATCTATAGCGCTAAAGAACAGATTTCACTGAAATGAGAGCAAGTATTTTTTTGGAGGGGTTTGAATTTTGTATCCCTTTAAATTTTTAATTCAACGTAATTTTGATTTATCGAGCATTTGGTACTGATCTGACTACACAATCTTATTATGAAGCTCAAGGAATGAGGGAGTCAAACCATCATTATCATTATATATTTTTATTAATATTTGTTCTTTTGTTTAATATCTTTTAACAAGGACTTCTACTTCCTCTATGAGATCCTTTACATAAACTGCTTCTTTATCTTTATTATTATTATAGGCCTACTCTATTTGGCCAAGATAAATATTTACTTGTGCCTTGAGGGATGAAATGGTTGAACTATAGGCTTAGATTTTTTTTATTAACTCTATCATGAAGGGCTGTAATCTCTTGGGTCAGACATTTTTCGCAATGAAATTTTGCTAGAATGAACAAGGACAAATGAAATTGAGAAAGAATGAAACAATGAAAGATAGCCTATCACCAAGCCAAATTATTTGATTTGAATTTTGAAAAGGTCTATTAGACCAAAAAAAAAAAAAAAAAAAAATTTGAAGTTGAAAGTGATCTAGGCCCTAGAATGCCTAAATTTGAATTTAATTTTTTTGATGGAAAATGAATATGGCTACCACCACAGGACAATTATTTGATTTGAATTTTGAAAGGGTTTAGAAGACCACACACACACAAAAAAACAAATTTTGAGGTTGAAAATGACCTAGGCCTAAGTTTGAGCTTGAATTTTTTAGAAAATCACTGTAATGTATTGGTTAGGCAATGATGCATTGCTTATCTAACTCTCATAACCAAATTTTGAATTAAATACCCTAAAGACTAACTAAACTTAGGACAAAACACCAATAGGCTAGTCTCGATAGGCCCATGTGGCTTCTACTGTCTCTAATATTTTCCCACGCTCAAATAAACCTTAATTTTAAAATGATTTTTGACCTAATAATACACAAATTATCGAAAACTGCTATAAGCTTCGGAGATAGTTTGATTGTAATTTGCAATTGATAGGCACGAGTTATCAAGAACTTGCAACAAATCCGTTCGTTAAGACCAATATAGATTACACAATTGACGAAAATTTAATCTAAAGCAGATTAAATTAATTACAAAAAATTCTTTGAAAGATATAAGGATTTAAAAAATGATATATAAGTACAATTGTGAATCTACATTAGCCTTACCTGAATTTGTTGTTTCAAAGAATTTTTTGCTCTTTGAATAAGATCTAGATAGTCCATAGATAACTCTGCCTTATGGTTTTAGTAATCTATCACTTAAAATCTTAGTTAGGGTAAATTTGATTGGTGAGAAGGTAAAGAGAATAGAGATAGGTTGATAGTGAAAATATTTGAAAAGAAATGAAGAAATTTACCTCTATACCCTTTTACATTTTGATTTTTAAATTTGATTACACAAACACGACTAAACAGTACCGCTTTTGTATTAGAAGTGATTCCGCCGTTGTTATTTTTTAGTGAAATTTCTGGTTAATTATATTGAAGGGGACAAAAATATAAATTCCACTAAAACTAAAATACTGAATATAGCTAATAGTTTCTATATCCTAAAATAAAATACTATATCCTAAAATAAAATACTAAAATGAGCAAAATAGAAGATATATATGTGAAAGTATATAATAGTTTTTATAACATTACTCACACCACACACTAGTAAGTAGTAATTCCCCATTAGAGAATATATATATCCCTTTCGCTCCCCACGTGGATTTAAATCTACGTAACTTGATTTAGAATTTTCGACCTTATTCCCTGGTGCATAAGGACCATTTTTGCATGAAATGACTCGAGAAAAATCAGACAAACGCGAATATACTCTTAAATGTAAAAACAAAGCTGTCAATAGGCTTCTGGTCTTGATGAAAGACGGATGTGTGTCATTTTTTCGTCTGATGAGCAGTTTTTGGTATTTTTTTCCATAGGTTTTATTTAATTTTCCCTATTAAATATTTTCTATGCTAAGAAATTTTTTTTTTCAAAAAGCATATATTTGGACTTTATATGTCATAAATAAAATGTTTACACGATATTAAATAGTTATTTCAATTTTAAGTCTACTTTTGGGCACTTCGAAATTATAGTATCAGATTTTATATATATATATATATATATATATATATATATATATAATATATATATATATATATATATATATATATATAATATATATATATATATATATATATATTATAGCGGTTGAGCGTCGTTACAATGTAGGATGGTAGGCCAATCTACAACCTCGTGCGAAACGTTCACTTTCTTGACAGATAGACTCTAGGAGCACGTTATATCGTTATTGGTTCTTTTTCAGTCGTTTTAGGTGTTTGGCTTTTTGAAGTTTGGGGTTCAATCCTTGTCTAGATTTTTACATATAATATAATTGAAGATATTGTAATTTGGGTAGCTGTGGGAAAAAGACATATTTTGTAAAAGAAGTTTCCGTATCCCAGAAGCTTGGACCCCGCACTACCGCTCAAAGTAGTATAGCAGAGAAGGTAGACAGAATATATAGACTCAGCAACCCTCAAGTATCTGCCTTTTCTACCCCTATCCCTTCCCCTTCTACACCTTCTTTTCCCCCTACTGTAGGGGATATTCCTGCCTGGTAACCTACTTCTGCCTTGGAACAAGGTATGGCTGACTGAGCAGCAGAAGTCAGAAACCTGACTTCATGCATCAGGCCCATCGCCAGACACTCCTGTTCAGCTTCCGGGAGGAGGAATTCCTTTAGAGGGAGGTCTCCCTCCTCCGGTCGGCGCGTTTTTTCTAATGGATAGTGCTACTACTACTACACCTTTGGCGAGCATGCCAAAAAGTGCGCGCTCCTCCTTGCAAATATCAGGAAAATTCACCGACCAGCACTTCTTAAAGTCTACGATTTCACCACCAAGCGTTTTTCTCGAGCCTTACCACCCCCTTTATTGAGAACTCGCCTCAGTCAGAAAAATCCAACCTAAAGCTTTACGGGACTGCGACGGACCCTCACTATGGTATCTCGTCAATGTAGGGTTTATTCCTTGGCCCATAACCATACCCCCCTCACAAAACCCCCCCATTCACTACTATTATGCACCTTTCTTCTCGCCTCTGCCAAACTCACATTTCTCTCCTCCAGACATTCCTTTACTGACCCAATCTACTTTTTCTTCAGTCTCCCAGCCGGTCGATTCTCAGCACACTCACCACTATATATCTGCTTAACCAACCGACTATCATCCATCATATATAGGCTATATATATATATTATATATATATATATATATATATATATATATATATATATATATATATATATATATATATATATATATAAGATAGATTTTATAATATATATATATATATATATATATACAACAGAGCTGTAAACACTATTTATTCTTCAAGGGATTAATTTAAAAGTGCTGCACACTTGCAACATCTATGAGACGGTTGGAGGTTTGATCTTTACCAATGCACCAGGTAAGAGTAAGCATCAACATGTTTTATTTTCAAATATGTGATTAACAATGGTTTTGATAGTCAATTTAAGTTACTATATGTGTTAATTATAAAAACAAATATGTAATGTTCGAACTCTTTCGCATTCTGGGGTAATTGCCCGTTATGCCTAAACCAAAGATGTTAACATTAGACAAGTGGAAGAAGACATTCCAACCAAAAGAAAATAGGAAAGTTGGTAGACGCTTTCGAAGAAATGAAGAAAGAAAAAAAGTGTAAAAGAAGAGTTCTTCAATAGAGTTTAATTTCACGAGGTAATGGTGACACTATCAAGCTGAAAAAGAATTGCAAAAGTTTAGAGCAAAAGCCAAAGATTTTATTTAAGCTGAAAAATAGTGTTTTGAATCATTTGACAATGTCTAAGTGCTAGAAGTTTAACTGAGGAAATTCATAATTAAGAGTTTAATGACAAATAGGAATATGAGAGAAGAAAACACTTTTGGGACATCAGCTCTGGCAAGAGGTCACCACATCACTATAGTACCTAAAAGCAAAAGACCCCTTACAGCAGTAAAATAGGAAAAATATCACCAGTTGACCTCTGCATCTAAATCCATACCGATGATCGGAAAAGATAAAGCCTGTTGAATAACTGCAATGGAACGATTCAGAGCTCAAAGAAAAAAAGAAACTATTCATAAAAGTAGAGAGTTCCTATTAGATATGCACCGAGTGACGTTTTATATGGCATTAAAAGTAAATGAAGTCTAGCCATAATTTTGAAAAAGTTAAGAGTAAGTCAAGTAAATGCTTAGCCCATTAACGATAACCTCATAAATCAAAGGGCAAACTCATGCCAAAACGGGAATCATTCTTAAGTCGTCATGCATTACCAGTCTCCAGCCCCTTAAAAAAATTATTCAAAAGAAAAATGGTAATGGACGTACATTATTTTAAGGGACTATAAACAATAAATGATAGAAAATACCTATCCGAATTTCTAGCTCATTTTCTTTAGATTGAATTAGCTACAAATGAGAAATCTCAAAAATACAAGACCCTAGTCATGTCCCATTGTTATATTTTAATTTTTTGTTAATATACATATTAATGAATATACTTCAAGATGACACTAAACAGTTGCTTAATACTAGCTTATTTGGTCATTAAAATTTAATTGAAAGCAGAGAAATAACGAAACCTGGTATTTTTTTTTTTTTTAATTTTCTTCCATTTTATTTCATTACTATAAATGTTAACTTTACAATGGCGTTGGTGTTACCATGTTACCCGTTTCTTTTTCATGGTAAAGGTTAGGTATTAAAATTTGGTACAATAAAAGACAAATTTTTGTATAAAATCTTTAAATAAATAAGTGTATAAATAAATTAAAAAATAAAATTATATATATATATATATATATATATATAATACAATATATATGTATAATCTATCTCCTAATATATATAAGTTATATATATATAATATAAATATATATAATATATATAATTATATATATAATATATATAAATAAATATATATATATATATATAATATATATATATATAATATATATATATATATATATAATATAATATATATATAAAATAATATATAATATATATATATATATAATAATATATTCAAGCAAAGATTAGACCATCTCCGAAATGTTTAAGATTACATAAAAATACAATAAATATTAAATAAATAAATATATTATTAGCAAACACGAAGCTTTTAATTACTAATCTAGTAGAATTGTTTCTGTACAAACCGCGGAAATTACCAAACTTTTGGCAGAAACAAGTAACTCCAATTGAAATAGGGTTTGAAAAACCTGGCAATAAAAACGAAAACCAAGCAAAATGTTATATCGCTACAAAGGAGTCGAAGTGGTACTCACAATTAAACTCGATTAAATTTTAACAAATAAATTCAAGATCCCAGAAGCTCGTCCTACCTTTGGCACAACTCACTTAACAGAAGTTTAACTAATGGTGCGGAATGAAACATGGCCTTAAAAAATTTCCTTAACTAATACCTGAAATGAGAGAAGGGGTTATTTCCTGAAACAAAGGTTGGGAATTAGTCATCCTAAGTATATCTAGTTTTTTTGGCCAAACCACTAAAATAACTTTTCTTCTATACGGATAAAACCAACTGAGGAAATTTTTTCATTATTTCCGTCAACTTCCGATATAAAAAAAAGATGTAGTTGACCATACGGAAGGTCACCTATTTTGTAGTAGGTGATAAAATGGGAATGCACTCTTAGAAAAAAAGGTTCGAGATAGGATACCCATCATTGATATAGTATATATAGATAATTAATATACATTGACGTATAACTATATATATATATTAATATATATATATATATATATAATATCTATATATATATAAATATATAATATATATATAGATATATAATATATATGATATATATATAATATAATATATACAATATATATATATATGAATATATATATATATATATATAATATATATATATATATATATATATATATAATATATATAAATAGTATGTATAATATAAGCGCATTTAAAAAATAAAGAAATACCTTAGATATTCTTTCTTTTTCTTCACCTTCCTCTTTGCCCCCAAGATTGGGCGGTAAGGTGCTGTACAAGCATCGGAAAAGAAAAAGCAGTAGGAGAACACATGACAACCGTCGAAAAGAAAGCCCAGCCTTACCGCCCCCTCTGTACCATTAATTAGTGAGAGCTCGTCCACAGACAGAAAATCACACCCATAGAGCATCATAGACCGCGGACGCGACCCTCACTATGGAAATCGTCAATGTAAGGGTTCACTCCCGTGGCCGCAGGTGGGCCGACAACCACTGCCCCTCATACAAAACCCCGCCAATTCTCTCCTATCATGCACCTTTATTCTCGCCTCTGCCCAACTCACATTTCTTCTCCTTCAGACATTCATTCACCGACTCAATCCACTTCCTTCGGTCTCCCAGCCGGTCGGTTTCCAACACACTCACCACTATACATCCGCTAACCAACCGACTATCTTCATCCTTTCAGCATGACCAAACCATCTCAGACATACTTTCATTTATTCTTCTCAGTTTATCCCTTTCTTCACGACCACACCACTCTCTAATAGCGTGTCATCCTCTCTTTATCAATTCTTCTCACACCCAACACACCCCTAAGTGATTGTTCCACTGAACAAGTGAAGCTTGTAGATCTATACTTCTTATTCCAGACCATCAGTCTCACTACCATACAATAAAACAGGTAACAACATACGCCTCATTGTAAGACCCTAGCAGCACTCAAGACTTAGTAGTCCCTTTTCGTTCACCAACGATTTAATTGCACCAGCCCACCCGCCACCCATTCACAACTTTCCACTACACTCTGCATCGCCGTTCCCTTCTCATCCAAACATAACCCTAAATATTTAAACTCAGATACTTGTTCTAGTGGGGGCTGCTCACCATCAACATTAACTTCAACACGGAGGATTCCTCAGCTCACAACCAGTAATGCTCTACTCTTATCCAACGTTACTTCAACCCCCTCCTTTACACACCCTGACCAAATCTCTCTACAAATCCTTTCAAACTCTCTCAGATTCGCCACACAAACCAAAATCATCCGCATTATAATAGTTAGGGCAACCCTCCACGCAACTGCCATTCTCCACCATTTCAACACCATGTTCCTGCCATTCCCACCTCAAATTCTTTCATAACCCCATGCCATATACAAAGTTGAATAACCAAGGAGACATTAACACAACCCTGTCTTCACTCCTATTAATCCTAAACCAATCACCATGTGACACCATTTATTCTACACACGCTTCACTATCGTCATACATTACTTTTGATTCCTTCAGAAGCCTACACCCAACACCATAAATCACTAAAACCTGCCATAAAGCTTCCCTTTAACTCTATCATACGGCCTGTTGCAAATCCATAAAACCTAAATACAATTTATTCTTCTTCGTTCCCTCATTTTCTCAATCATTTGTTTCAAGTAAAGATTGATCCACACATCCTCTACCACTCGCAAACGCACCTTGTTCTTCACCAATCAGTTCCTTCAGTCACTCGACGGCACTCTTTACGACCAAAATACCAGCATAATACCTTCCCTGTACAACACTCAGTAAACTTATTCCCTAATAATTTCTACAGTTCCGCCTTTTCTCCCTTACCCTTATATAGGGTACTATTACCGCTCCTCCTCCAATCCCTTGAACTATACCCTCTGATAAACGCTTTATACACCAACTTCCAAATCCAGAATCAGATCACCATCTTCACCTTCCGTTCTTGATCATTTCACCATAATTTCATCTATACCTGCAGATTTACATTCTTCAACTTTTCACTCTACCCATTACCTCCTCCTTTACTAATAACCTCATCCCCAAATACTATTCCTTCTTCACCATCAAACCCACACACATTCACTATCACCTTCTTCATTACTGTTTAATATTGTGCAGTTTCTCGAAGTGTTCTTTCCACACATCCTCTCAGCACCTTAACTTCATCAGTTACGAAAGAGCCATCCCTATTCATTATTCCTAAGCCAGATTCCCCTTATTCTCATTCTAAAACCTTTCGCGCGTTTTATTCTTGCTTCCTGTATTCCCCTTGTAAATCCCCCATTCATCCTCCTTCCAAACGTGTTCATTATACCTCTGTTGTTTTCTTCCTACGTATTTTACACTTTTAGTATTTTTTTTCCTCCTTTATATAATTCCAAGCATCTTTCTTTTTGCAGTCCATCAGTGCTTTAGACATTCAACCGACGCTTCTTTTCTTACCTTAACCGCCTTTCATCACCTTCATTCCACCATTCACTGTTAACATTATATATATAATATATATATTATATATATTATTTATTATTGTTTTTTTTAGGGGGGGGAGGCTTATCATTCCACTAGTGTTACGACATCGTCAGACCCATATGCGTTAGGTTTCGGCCCACTGATATTCAGTTAGAAAGTTGTGTCAAGTAAACACAGATTACTCTGTGTAAATCTAACAAACTTAATCATAACCTAACTACAGTTTTAAACCGAGATCCTAACATGATGGATCAACGAGTGCCGTAAACCAGAACCTAAGGACTAGATGCGGTTTAACTGCCATAAACAAGACCAAACCTAGATGGGTTGAGGTAATATATAATATATATAATATATATATATATATAAATATATTAATATAAAATATTATATATAATATATAATATGATATATATATATATACGTATATTATATATATATATATATATATATATGTATATATATATATATATGGCAATTTATAAGCAGTTGACTCCAGGAGAGAAAAATCAATAATATTACATTATTTTTATAATTTTAAAGGGTAAATACATTAAATTTTTGGGTAACCTAACCTAGCCCAACTTAACCTAACCTAATATTAACGGAGTCAACTGCTTTATATATACTCATACTATATATAAACTATATATATATATATATATATATATATATATACTATAATATATATAGTATATATATATATATATATAATATATATATATATATATATATACCGTAATATATATATATATATATATATATATATATATATATATATATATATATATATATATATATATATATATATATATATATATATATATATTATATATATATATATATATATATATACCAGGTGGTTTGCTAGTTTAAACTGGTTGGTTGGTTTCCAACTATTAGATCACATACTGGAATGAAAACAACTAGGTATATCACATATTGGAAGAGAACCTATTTCATTTTCTGAACAAGTGACTAACAGCTTACTCAGATAAGCTTTTCGCATATGATCCATTTTAATTAATTTAGAGTATTTAACAAATTTACAAACAATCTGGAGAAAGTAAGTAGATGATGATGATGATGGTTTAAAAAATGGTTTGTAGATCTCTTTTCTTCCAAAATTTCTTATATAACAAAAAGGTTTTTAAAAACCAGACCCAAAACTCTAATCGATTGCTCTATCAAAACAACCTTTGATACAATAATACAACAGCTTTGCATTAAAAATAAAAATGAACAAAATTCTGAAAAATAACAGGTAGAAAACTAGTTTCTAAAACTTGAAAATGGATAGCTTTAAAATATATATTAGCTTCTAGATTACAAGTACAAGTGAAGTAAATATTTAGATGTCCAAAGCCTATGAATTTAGATTATCTGTAAAATTTTTGGTAAATAGCACAATTAAACTACTTAAGATCTTTTTTAGAATGGGTCAACAAGTGTCGTTTTAAATGCTGTTTTCTGTCAGTAGAATAGCTGCATTCAGAACACTTATGAAGTTTTACACTTGCATGAACAAATAAATGCATCTTTAAGACTCTCTTGTTATTACATGAAAAATCACATTCGCAACAATTATATAACTTAACATTGGAATGTGTTAACATATGTTTGTTTAATTGGTTCTTTCGATTACAAGCATAATCGCACTCAGAACACTTAAATAAAAATCTTTTTGAATGTGTTAACATGTGTTGTAGTAAATATTCTTTACGTTTACAATCATATTCACACTCGGAACACTTAAAAAACATAGCTTGGGAATGTGTTGTTTTGTGCCTAGCTAAATCATTTTTCCAATTGCAAGCGTAATTGCATTCAGAACATTTAAGCAATTTTATATTTGCATGGTTAAGTAAATGAACTTCAAAATATTTCTTGTTATTACTTGAATAATCACATTCAGAACAGTTATATAACTTAGTCTTACGGTGCACCAACATGTGTCTGTTTAAATCCCTTTTTATATTACATGCATAATCACAATCGCAACATTTAAACAACTTTGTTTTCGAGTGTGTTAACATGTGTTGGTTTAAATGTCCCTTCATTTTACAAGCAAAATCACATAATGAACATTTGAAAGGCTTTTCTTCAGAATGAGAAATTAAGTGTTTTTTATAATCACAATTCCTGATGGTGGCGTAGTTACAAAGGTAACAAGAAAATTTTTTATGGTTTTCATTTACAACTTCTTCCTCTTCACGTTTCGCCATCAATTGTGCCAAGATTTTAGTCGATTCACATTCCACCTGCAATTAATAAAATATAAGTACTAATGAAATTAAAATAACTCTGCAATTATAGTTTAGAGTTAATTTTACTTATAAATTTAAAAACAATAGAAAGTCTACATTATGTCCAAGTAGTTAAAATGATCAAAATACATTAATAGCAATCCATTCATTTGAAATTTTTAACTTTGTCGTTTTTAACATATTTACTAACAAATTAGTTTGAAAAAATATATATATTTTTTTTATATAAAAGCTTTCACCTGAAGGGCATTGTCCTATTGAAGGAAGAAAGCTCTCAAGGAATTTGCTTCCTAGGACCCATATGAGGAGTCAAACTAGGGACTCTCACAATACAAACCGATCACCCTACTATTTGAGACATAGTACGGGTTTGATTATTTTGCATAAGAAACAGTAATTAAAAAACAGTTAGTTATTTTGACTTTTATATAAACGGTGTGAGTAGTCAAAGTACATCACTCCAATTTCGACTCATTCCAAGTCCACAACTATGGTATATGATCCAATATGTTGAGCTGCCAAAATTTTAACAACCGGTTCCCTTCTTTGCTATAAGTTAACAACCGGTTGGCTTTCCTGAAGTTTTGACAATTGACCTGTGCGAACCCGATTAACCGGGTTCCAGCTCAACACTAGGTACATTTATTAACACCAGAAAACCAATAAATAAACCAATAAGAAATATCTTTAGTTCAAAAACAGTACCGTATGTAGATCAAATTATCTTTGCAAAAGGCTTTCTTGCTCCTCGAACAGAAAAAAAATTAATTTTTGGCGATTTTTGATAATTAAAAGAAAAAAATGGTAGGAGTTTCATACAAAAAAGGAGCTAGGGTCAAAAAATAGGATCCGATCAATTTATTGGTATCAAAAAATACCAGTGTAAAGGGGATTAGGTAACTATTATAATCACTTAAATAAACTTAACGTAGTTTAAGCTTGAAAGAAAATCCATCTTATTGACTAAAATAATTCACACACACACGCACGCACAAACACACGCACGCACACACACCCACACTTGCATGCACACACACAAATAAACTTACTGATGTACTGCCTGAATTTTGCTCATCTAACTCGAGTCCTTCCTCCGAGTCTTCTTCTCTCTTTACATTATCGGGTAAAAATATCTCTTCTATGGGGTGATTACAAGTCTGCAAATAATAACCAAAATTAATAATAATAATAAAAAAAAGAAGTACATTATCCAAGTACACAGCTTTAATGACCTTGAGAGGAATAAAATTTAAAAATGTTTACAAACTGTTTTTATTATTATTAATTATTATTATTATTATTATTATTATTATATTATTATTATTATTATTATTATTATTATTATTATTATTATTAGTAGTAGTAGTAGTAGTAGTAGTAGTATTATCATTTTATTATTATTATTATTATTATTATTATTATTATTATTATTATTATTATTATTATTATTATTATTATTATTATTAATTATTGCATTGTCAATTATTTCAATGAAGCGCGTGTAAGAATAAATAGAGTTGAGACTGAATGGTTTAATATTAATAGTAGAGTGAGGCAGAGATGTGTTGTGTCTCCTTGGCTATTTAATTTGTATATGGATGGGATGATGAAAGAATTAAAGGTAGGGATGATAGTGAAGGTGTTAGACTGATGGAGAATGGAAGAGAGTGATAGAAGCCCTGCTTATTGTACGCGGATGGTTTGGTTTTGTGTTGTGAGTCTGAAGAAGGTTTGAAAAGATTGGTAGACGGGTTTGGCAGGATGTGTAAAAGGAGGGGGGGTTTGAAAGAAACTGTAGATAAGAGTAAGGTGATGGTAGTAAGTGAAGAGAAACCATGGTGTGAAATCATGTTGGATGGTGAGCATTGGAAAAAGAATCTGAGGTTAAATATTTAGGTTGTATGTTTTATGAAAAGAGGAATGGAAGATGCAGTGGAAAGTTATGAATGGTAGAAAGGTGACTGGTGCAATTAAATCCTCGGTGAATACGAAGGTACTAAGTCTTGAGTGTGATAGTGTTCTACATGAACGTATATTGTTACTGGTATTAATGTATAGTAGGGAAACTATGGTGTGGTCTAAGGTATAATCTGTTCAGATGGATATTCTTAGGGGCGTTAGGTGAGAGAAAAATTGATGAAATGAGGAATGAATGTGTTACCGAGTTGTATGGTATGAAGAAGGGCGTAAATGAGAGAATAAATGAGTGTATTAAGATGGTTTGGTCATATGGAAAGGAAGAATGATAGTCGGTTGGTTAAGAGAATGTATAGTGGTGTGTGCTGGGAAATGACCAGCTGGGAGACAGAAGAAAACGTGGATTGAGCCAGCAATGTCTGATGAAAAGTAATGTGAGTTTGGCAGAGGTGAGAAGAAAGGTGCAAAATAGAGTGAAGGGCAAGAATTTGTGAGGTGGTATGGTTGTGGCCTGCCTGATCCAAGGGATGAACCGTACATTGGCGAGATACCACAATGAGAATTCGTCAGTCTCGTGAAGTCCCAGGGTGAATTTTTTTTTTACTGCAACGAGCTCTCATTTAAGGGTATAAAGGAGGGGGGGGAGCTTTCCTTCCGACTTAGGTCATGTTTTTCTACTACTTTTCTGTTTCTGGAGTATGTTACAGACCTCACCACCAATCTGGAGAAAGGATGATTTTATATATATATATATATATATATATATATATATCTATATATGTTGCGTAGATATAATAGTATATATATATATATATATATATATATATATATATATATATAGTATATATATATATATATAATATATATATATATATATATATATATATATATATAATATAATATGATATATATATATATATATATATATAAATATATATATATATATATATATATATATATATATATTATATATATATATATATATATATCACTAGATGTGGCGTAGTGGTGCGTAACAAACACTGAAAAGGGAACAATAAAGTAGAACATGATGCAAGTCAAAAGAAAAGCCCCCCAAGCCCCCTTACCATTCCCTCAATACTTTTAAGTGAGAGCTCGTTACAGTAAAAAATAAATAAGGATGGGTGGTGTGGTGTGAAATGTGTGCGCGCTGGTGTGGAAAGGAATGAGAAGGGGAGAGAAGGAGTTGAGGTTCTGATGAGTGATCTGTGGCACAGAGCTATGGTGGATTTTGTTTGTGTCAGTACTAGAATTCTAATGGATAAATTTAAGTTTCAAAATGTCAAGGAATGTGTGGTTGTGACATATGGTCCATCTGAAGGTGATGTTGAGGAGTGTGTGATCTTCTGGGATAATCCGAATGATGTTTTGGATGAGATGAGTAGGGGCTTCATAATTAATTGTGTTGGGTGACCTAAATGGTTGGATAGGTGATCAAAAAAGGATGGTATAACAGGTGGTTATGGGGTGATGGGAGAAAATGAGAATGGTAGGAAGGTGATTGATTTCTGTGAGGAGAGAGGTATGTTTGCAAGTAATACTTTTTTTAAACACAAAAGTATTCATAAGTATACTAGAGTGGATATAGGTAGAGACGATATCGAAATAAAAAGTATGATTGATTTTGTGTTCGTGAAGATGTTAAAGTATGTGTTGGATGTTAAATCAGTGAGGGGTTTAGGAATGGGATAATCGGATCATTATGTTGTTTTATGTAAGATTAAATTAGTGGTTACTTGGATGGAGAGGAAGGTGATAAGGAAGGAAGTGGGAAGAATTAAGAGTGAGAAGTAGTTAAGTGAACAAGGTAATAAGGATAAGTATTTAAGAGTGCTTGAAAATAAATCAGTTGAAACTGAACAAATCTGGAAGCAAATAAAGGAAGCATTTGTTAGTAGTGCAATAGAAGTATGTGGATGTGCTAAAGTAGGCAGTAAGAATGTTAACAGTGAGTGGTGCAATGAAGAGGTGATGCAAGTGGTTAAAAGTAAAAAAGAAGCGTAGTTGAATATACTAAAAGCCAATGATGAGGTCTCAAAAGAAAGGTGTTTGGAAATATAGGAGGAGAAAAAAAGGAAGACGAAAAGATGCATACGTAGGTGGAAAAATGAGGTAAATGAACAGTTTGGAAGGAGGATGAATCGGGACTTACAAGGGAATAGGAAGTTCTTCTGGAAGGAAGAGCAAAAGATTAAAAATGAGAATAAGGGGATTCTGTTTAGAATAATGGATAGGGATGGTTCTTTCGTAAACTGATGAAATGGAAATTTGGTGGGAGGGAGTGTGGAACTAACGCTCGAAAACTCTGCATGAACATTGGCAGTAATGGAAGATGGTGACAGTGAATGTGCATGGGTTTGATGGTGCAAGAAGGCATAAGTATTTTGGGGATGAGGTAATTAATAAGGAGGAGGTAAAGGGTAGAGTGAGAAAGTTGAAAAATGGTAAATCTACTGGCATAGCTGGAATTGCTGGCGAAATGATCAAGAATGAAAGAGAGATGGTGATTGAATGGATTTGGAAGTTGTGTAACAAAGCGTTGTAGAGGGTATAGTTCGAGGGATTTGGAGGAGAGCAATAATAGTACCCTTAAATAAGGGTAGGGGGATTAAGGAACTTAGGAGATTTATAGGGAATTAGGTTTATTGAGTTGCATGGGAAGATATATGCTGTATTGTCGAAATAGTATTTGAGTGACTGAGAGAAAACTGCATTGGTGAAAGAAACAAGTTGGATAAAGTGTAGAGGGATGTGTGGTGGATCACGATTTTACATTGAAACAAATGATTGAGAAAATGAGGAAGAAGAATAAATTGTATTTAGGTTCTATGGATTTGCAACAGGCGCATGATAGGATTAATAGCCTAATAGTGAAGCTCTATGGCAAGTGTTAATGACATATATGGTGTTGATGATAGGCTTATGAATGGAATCAAAATGATAATGACGGTTAGTGACTGCGATAGCATGTGTAAGAATAGAATGGAGTTGAGAAAGTATTAGTTTAATAAATAGCGGAGTGAATAGTGAGGTAGGGTCCTTGTTATTCAATTTTATGGAGGGTTATGAAAGAATAAAGCAGGTGTGGCAGGGAAGGTAGAATGACGGAGAAGGAAGAGAGTGATTGGAGTGCTCCGCTCTTATTACATGCGAAAGTAATTCAATATTTTAAGTTTTGTAGTTTTGTTGTGGCGAATCTGAAGAGTTTGAGAGGATAAATAGAGGGGTGTGTAAGAGGAGGGGTTTGAAAATAAATATAGATAAGATTAAGGTTATGGTAGTGGAGTGAGGGTAGTTCCAGGTGTGAAGTTATGTTAGAAAATGAGCAACTGGGGAACAAGTGTAAATATTTAGGATACTATGATTGAATGAAAAGGAAAGGATGATGCCGATTAATTGTTAGTATTAGTTTAACAGGAAAGTTGGTAATAGTAGGAAAATAATAGGTGGACTGGTTGCAATTAAATCCTTTGTAGATGTAAAGGAGCCAAAGTCTTGGAGTGAGCTTAGGGTTATTGTGATGATGGGTTATGTTATGTGTAATGCTATAAGTACTTGTGGAATACTATTGGTATTGAATAAAGAGGTGAATAGTTGAATGCAATGTGTTCTAGAATAATGGGGACATATATATAGGGGCATGGTTAGGTGTTGAGAAGATTTGATATAATATATATTTTATTAGAACGAACGCATTATGGAGTTGTATGGTGTGAAGACAAGGAGTTAAATGACTGAGAATTAATTATAGAGTACATGGAGATGGTTTTTGGCCATATGGATAAGGATGGATGTTAGTTCTAGTTGGTTAAGTCGGATGTATAAGTGGTGGGTGTGCTGGGAGACAGAAAGAAAAAGTGGATTGTTCGATTAATCACCAAGGGAATGCCTTGAACAAGAGAGCAAGGAATTAGTCCAACGTTTGATATAGATGCTAGAGAGTAAGTGAATATGACTCATAAATAGGTATAAGTTATAAGTATTATATAAATATGAATTTTAATTAGAGTGTAATAAAGTTTTAAATGAAATGGGTAGAGATTTAATATAGTTGTGAAAAAAAAATGACATAGCACCTCATAACATAAAGAGGCAAAAGATAAACGTCATAATATTGAAACGTGAGATTAGCCTAATAAGTTGGCATGGTAGTCATAGTAGTGTTAAGCTGTATAAGTCCTGTTGAAACCGACTATCATGTAGTATAGATAGTAAATATTTTTCTCCTACTGGATACAATTATCTCACTTAACGATAGTAGAATTTACATTATAATAATTTAAATATATAGGTATATTATATAGACAGAAAATAGGAAGATAAGGGTGGGCTTATCGTTTTACACTTGCCTCAATTTCCTTTTCTACTACTTGATTTACTTGTTTCTCGTCGCGCAATTATGTATATGCGACTACTCATCAAACCCAATTATAAGACTGGGTTATTGTTTTAGTTGATAATATATGAGACATGTGGTATTGATCTTAATATATATGATATAAAACAATTTGGTTATTAGATATAACAATCAGATATAATTAAATTGCTATATATTTCAATATAATTTAATTGTATTTAAATAGTTAGACATAAAGATTTAATAATGAGTTTAGAGGTATATTAAAAAACCTAAGCTATCTAATGAGCTTCAAATGCAGTTTGAAATTCGTCAGGCCTATACTCAGTAAGTGAAGGGTAATAGGTTTTTCACAATCCAAATGAAGTGACCTTACTTTATGGCTAGCAAACATGTAAAGATTATAAGTGTGATTAGTAGTGACTGTTATGAATAGATTGTTACGATTATGGCTATATTTTTTATGTGAATGTGTGTAATTTGACCCTATATAAGCGTTGATTGATAAATTATTAGTTGTAAAACTCTCACAGTATTGAAATTTAATTATTAGTATTTAATAAATTAAAATGAGAATTTGACTTTACAGCAAATTTTTTTCATATCCTTCTCTATTGTTTGCTCAGCCTAGATCAAGTGATAAGAAAGACGAGATAACTTTCTATGTGGAGGTGCCAAATTTATGTAATCTGATAAATATCGTACAGCAAGTGAAAGAGACGTCGCTTTTATAGTTACCACTG
>JABUQX010002967.1:40000-41149 GCA_015478945.1 Trachelipus rathkii
GCGGGCTTTCATCAACGAAAGTGGCGGCTAACTTCCATGGTTCTCGCTCCTGACAACTTTCTGGCCTTTTTGCCCAAAAAACATCTATAGCAACTTCTGTAAATCTCCCTTTTCCTCTGAATAGTTCCTGTTGTTAATTCTCCAACTGAAAAGGCCAATCTCTTCGGTCTCCTATATTTTCCACTAACTCAACCCTAGACAATTCTGGCATTTCTCTTCCTCCTCCTTCTCCTCTCAGGTGTCCCATGTCTTTGCCTGTGATTACATTTGATCGGGTGCATAGGCCCCTGAAATCTTATGAAGGATAGAAAGACGGGTGGCCCAGATGGCATTCCTCCCCAAGTTTTTGAGGGAGTGTGCTTCCGAACTGTGACCCAACCCCTCGTTCAACTATACTCCCTAATTCTCAATACTAGCACTTTCCTTCAGTGTTGGAAACACGCACATGTCCAACCGCTATTTCCGAAAAAAAGAAGCCCGATCTGATCCTTCTAACTATCGCCTAATAGCTCTCACTTTTATTCTATCTAAGATCTTTGAACCCTTCTCACTCTCACTTCTTAGATTTTATCTGGAAACTCATTCTTTTCTTTCCGATAGCCAGTACGGCTTTTCAGCGCTCGAGGTTCTTCTGGCGATATACTTTCCTATCTAACCGATTTATGGTTTTCAACTCTTAGGAACTACGGGGAGAGACTTGCGTGGTGGGGCTTGACATATCCAAAGAATTTGACTGAGTATGGCACGCGTCACTGCTCTCTTAGCAACTCTCCTCCTTTGGGTTTCCTCTTTCTCTTGGCTTATTTATGTCTACTTTCTTTCAAATCGCTCCATGTCGGCTGTTGTTGATGGGGCGCCACTTCTTCTTTTTTCTGTCAATAGTGGTGTCCTTTCAGGATCTGTACCTTATTTCATACTTTATTCTAGTTTTTCATTTAAATGATCTTCTCAACCTGCAACCTCTAACTCTAATCAACTCATATGCCGAATTGCACTCGACCCTCATTCTTCAACTCATATCAATTCTGCTCCCTCTTTTAAACTTCTAGAACTGCTTCCTCGTCTTAATCTTTCCTTATTTCTATTCTCCCTGATTATGGATAGAAAATTTTCGATGGGGTCTTTCAACATTGGTGAAATTTCAATTTT
>JABUQX010002968.1:0-42156 GCA_015478945.1 Trachelipus rathkii
ATGATGTTAATGAAAAAGACAGCGAGAATAGAACCGCTTTACATTTTGCAATAAATAATGGACATATAAATGCTGTTAAAACATTATTAAGCCACATGGCAGACCCTATAATTGCAACAAGCAAGGGAAATACATCTCTCCATAAAGCGGTGTTAAAGAATCAAAAAGAAATTACAGAAATGCTGCTTAGTTATACAAAAAAGAAAATTCCAAATAAATTGCAGAATTTTCTTAACGCTAAAACTTATTCAAGCGGAACTACAGCTCTTCACATTGCGGTCGAGAAAGGTTCAGAAAGTATTGTAAATATTTTATTAGATTTTGGTGCAGTTTACAACGTCATAGACAGTAGTATGAAAACACCTTTACAATATTCTTCTAACATGATCGTGTCTAATTTGTTATCTCTAACTGAAGAGGCATTTAAATCAGCAAAATCAGGAAATCACTCGATTTTGAGCAAATTGAAAAAAGAAACACTGGAAACTATTTCTGCAGTTTTAAACGCTCGTAATGAAGAAAGGCAAACAGTAATTCAAGTAGCTCTGACTAAAGATAAGAATCTAGGGAGAGGATTTATTAAATTGATTATCATCGTGAGTGCCCACCTCAATGTGAATAGGCTCTGCCGTGAACGGTTGATGTGAACTGATAATATATTTATATATAATAAACCGTATGTATATATATATATATTATATATATAATATAAAAATACTAATAAACTATATAATATATATAATATTAATAATTTTATTAATAATTTAGAAAATAAATAATTAAATTTATTAATAAAGTATTTGTTACAAACGGTTAGATCAAAAGTATAAAAAATAATAATAAAATATTGGGGTAGGCACCTTCAATAAAAAGATAATCGGGAAATTCTTTGCAGTGAAAAGGCTATACTTACTTAGTCTTTTTATTTTACTCCCTCTAAGCCGCTACACAAGAAGTAAAAAAGGATTAGAAGAGAGTTAGAGACTTCACTTTCAGGATTTGTGAGAACGTTTTTATAGATATTAATATTATGTTCTCCAAGGATAAAACGTTAAATAATCTAATGTATTTAAATAATAAATATAAAAATTTAAGTACAGATTGCAACCAGAAAATGATAATAAATTGAAAAAAAAAGCTGTGCGAATAGATCGCACTCAGAAATCGAACGCCAAGCGATGAGCATCTTAAACTAACAATTAGCGCAAAGTGGGATATTTAAAAACTCATACCAAAGATTAAAAGCGACGCACCATTCATAAATTTAATTCTATAAAATTAATAAATAATAAGTAAAATAAATTACTGAAACAAAAGCTTATTTATAATGTAAATAAATAATGAATAAAACATTCTTATTATAATTAATTACATAATCTAATATTATAAATAGTTATTATATTATTTAATAATGAAAATATAAATATAACTATATAATATTTTAATATAATATAAAATAAATATAATTGATTTTTAAAAATAAATTAAAGTATATAACAAATAATTATTAGTTTATAATTAAAAAATGAAATATTGATTTTTAAACGTTTGATTAAATATTAATATTATATATATATATACTATATATTAATATATATATATATATATATATATATCATATATAATAGAATTTATAAGGATTGACATCCGTTAATATAGGTTAGGTAATTTAGGTTAAGTTTGGTTGGGTTAGGTTAAGTTTAGTTAGGTTAGGTTGTTAGGATTTAGTTTACCCGCAAAAACTTAAATGTATTTACCTAAAAATTATTAAAATAGAGATACATTAAATTATTGATTATTTGCTCATGGAGTCACCATTTATAAATAGCATATATATATATATTATATATTTATATATATATATATATATATATATATATTTATATATATATATATTATATATATTATATATGATATATAGTAATTAATATATTTATATATATATATATAATATATATATTAAAAGGGGGTTACACCCGCTTACTATAATATTTATGTAAACACCTGTAATATAAACGGTTGTTCTTTGCAACTAAGGATATCCATGTAAACTTAATAAATGCATATGTAAAACAAAGCTGTTGTTATATTTATTTAAAACTCAAATAATTAATCAGGGAGAAACGCTGGTTTTAGCGTTCCTCAGTTCGGCCCCAAACCGGGCGAATTTGAATTGTATCAGGGAGAGTCTGCCTAGACGAGTTAAACAAAAAGGGTGTGGAAAAGTGTGGGCTCCAACGCCCATATTTTTATCTATTAAATACATAAATCAATTAAATGAGAAATAATAACATTGATCCTACTATGAAATGAAAATAATAGATCTAAATACTTTTTAATTATTGAACAAAAATAAACTGTGAAATGCCCAAGTGTCAACTGATATTCCCATGTCATTGTTAAATAAAGAAGAAAAAATTAATTACCCCTTTTAAATATATTGCTATTGTCTAAACTATTTTTCTTTTTTATATTATATATATATTATATATATATATATATATATATATATATATATATATATATATATATATATATATATATATATATATATATAATATATATATAATAATATATATATATTATATATTTACATATATATATATATTTTAAATATAAATATAAATATATTTATGATTAAAATATATACTATACTACATATTATATAGATATATATATATATTATATATATATACAAATTATATAGATAAATAAAAATGTTTTATAAGAAACTAAGAATATTTATATCATAAAAAATATATAAAATAAAAGTAATATTTTTTTAATCAAACTCAGTTTCTTTCTGGTTCAAACAAGATTATTTGATGACTTTTCTCATATGATATCATTAAATATAGTATCACCCATTTTAAATCTCAGCTGTAATCTGTTATCATATTCACATTCGAGATTCTTTGTTATCGTTTTTATATATATTTTATGCCTTGGTGAAGGCTCTCTCTATGTTTTTCATTCATCTATCCAAGATTTTTTAGAAATTTCTCTTTGCTGCGTATGGAGCAAATGCATTTTCAAGCTCTCTTGCTATTTCTAAATCATGTTATTATATTTCAGACGTTTTGAAAGTGGGGTTCACCCCAGGGACCTCTCCTTTTCCACATACGTTCGTTAGCTATTTTATGTATGGATATGTGTATGTTCTGGTGACTACTCTTTAATCCTATTCAGTTATTACTCACGTTCTTTCGTCAACCCTAATTTAATATGGAAGGGTTTTATAATTATCTTGTAATTGCTTTAATACATTTCATCGAAATTTACGAAATTAATCCATTAACTCATTTTCGCCACATGTATTATGTATTTCTTCATATTAGCGTTGCGTCTTGTCTAATCAACTATATTTATTCTTTTGAATCGCAAATTCCATCGTCGTGTCGGGGAATGCGCGTAAATCGTTTTAGCAACTCCGAATCGTTGGAATTGTGTTGTATTGTTTGCGCTCGACATTGTTCGCCGTTATTTTCCGCAAATCCGAATTGCCATCGCAAAGCGTGTAAGGTTGAACATGCGACACTATCGCAAAGAACACAGCCAGAGTGAATAGATGAACGTTATGTTGTATTTTCATATAGGTTTTACAAGCGAAAATTATTATTTAAGTTGAAATAACGAGAGTTCGGTTAAGTATTAATTTTTTACGAAATATTAGTGTTCTTATAGAAACTTATACCAATATATTTCTTTGAAATTATGAAGTTAGAAGTAATAATTTTCCCCAATACGTTTTCACTATATATATATCTATATATATATAATTATATATATATATAATATATATTATTATATATACTAAATATATATAATATATATATATATATTATATATACTATAATAATAAGTAAACATAACATAAATATAATAATATTAAAACACTATATATTATACTATATACCAACTATGAATTTTATATATATACGATGTTTTATATTAATACTATAGTTTTATATATATATATATATATAATATATACTATAAAATATTACTATATATATAATATAATTATTATATATATTATAATAATATAATATATATATATATATATTATATAGAATAATTTTTATACACGTACATACGCTTATGAACATACATGTATAAACGGAACTCAGTTTAAATATTTAAAAAGACTGATGTTAAAATCTTAGGTGGCCAGTCTAGTGACAAAACTCATAGTCTTTTACTCGTTCTAGCTCTAGGACGCCAATTTCACAATTAGTGAAATGGGGTTCTAAATAATAGGAATATGGTGAAACCCATACCTAAAAATAAAGCTTCAAGGTTTTTAACTTCATGCTTCTATCAATAATTGCAATATCTGTTCTTAAGTTATTCAGCTTTATTCAATTATTTATCTTCTTTAGTTTTATGAAAAAAAATTTATATTTTTTTAAAATCAAATATTAAAAAAATAGTTAAACAGTTTTCCCTCCTAAATCTGCTAAATATTTAATTTTCGTAGGCCTAACTATTTAAATTTAATTTGTTCTTTTAATGTATATATAAGGTATAATATATATATATATACATTATATATATATATATATAATATATATATATATATATATCTATATTATATTATATATATATATATATATATATATAATATATATATTATATATATTATATATATATATATAATATATATATATATATTTACCTTATATATATATATTATATATATATATTATAATATGATATATATTATATATTTATAATAATTAATATATATATATATATATATATATATATAGAGAAAACCATATATACACTCTATACTACACCTCCCGCTTATATATATATATATATATATATATATATATATATATATATATATATATATATATATATATATATATATATATATATATATATATATATATATATATATATTTAAAATACTTAACTGGTAAAGCCTCTTTGAACTATAAATATATTGCCATCTTGAGGAAATTTAAAGTTTTCGTTCTATACGATTCCATTTACGAATGTATATATAGGAACTAATTCATTTTATAAAACTTTTTTCATAATGTACAATTTAAACTTGTAAAATAGTTGTATATTATCGACACATGTATTTTATTTGACTATGCAATCTCTAATACATATAAACTAATTTCAAAGACAATATAGAACTTATGTTTTCATTTAGCTCTTAGAGAATCATCGGTTGAAGGTGTACATATGAATAAACAGGTTAAAATTCCTAAAAAGTCAGGGAAGTTCAGGGAAAGTCGGAAAAAAAAATTGGTCCAGGGAAAGTCAGGGAAACGCTTTAAAATATTGCTGAAAGTCAGGAAATTCCAAAAAAGTCAGGGAATGCAATTTCAAAAAGCATAGAAGAGATTTTATTAATTGAGTGCATATATTTGATAATGATTTTTTTTCCTTACTGTAAATTGTGGAATAAGAGATGTATTGATAAGTGAATGAAAAGGATGGGCGAGGATGACATTCCATAAATCTAACTTCTATCTAGTTTCTTTCTATTTTTAGTTACTATTACCTACCATTCTTCCTATTCTGTTTGTAGAGGAGGTTGTTCCAAATTCATCCCTTTGATTGAAGGTGATTGGTATATGGATGTTTTAGACTTGCATAATTTATGAAAAACTGCTTATTCTTTGCTTTTGTTTTGATTTATTTTTTCAGGTTTCCTGTTTTTGGGTTTGAAAGAAGTGCCCCTCGGTTTTGTTGTGCAGTTGAAGGTATTTATTATTTTTATTATAAAATGACATCAAAACAAAAAATATAACTTTAAGGACCAGTGGTTGGACGTCAAACTGAACCACAGTTTCAGGTGGTGGTAAAGGACTGATAGTGTTCCGCAAGGCATACTGTAAATATCGTAAAAAGGGAATTTGATCTATTACATGGGACGCCAACGAATTTCCATTCATAGAATGGAAAACCAGTTGAATTTAATCAAAACTCGCAGGACCAACCCATCATTGAAAAACCTTTTCGTTACGTGTTCTAATAATACAAATATTAGTGAAAGTGTGTGGCACTGAAAATTAGGCCATTCCATCAACTTCTAATCATACTCAACCGATTGTAAAATGACCCTGAGTTTTCTATTAATAACCAACAAAATCGAGTTTTATCATCGTTTCATTTTTTGCATAAAGATGATGTTATCAGGATCTGAATCCTATGGGCATTAAGTGTGATGATAAAATGTCTTTAAAACTCGTGTGCAGATATAAGGGAAAACATTTAAATTAATGTTTCCAGATAGTGGGATAGCATGAGGATTTTAAATGGGCTGATAAAATGTAAATATGTGATTACCATGACTTGCTCCGTATTTTTCTAGAAAGCAAAAGCATAATACTCTACTTTGCAGTGAAGCTCATTCTAGACCTTGACTTCAAAATTCAAAATATTTTTGGAATGTGATTGGTCTTTCTAAGAGACTTGATTGTTTTTTTCTCTTAGGTATGATGTGTTGTGTTATATGGAATTGTGGCAAATTATTAATTAGGACTGATATTTCATGCGACAGTTGGAAGGAGGGTTTTCTATAATTAAGCAATTTTAGTGGAGAATCAAGAACATAGTCTGATTTCTCTTCTCAAAGAACAGTGCACCATGCTATATAGATCTCATGAAAGTATCTCATAAAGTTCTATACTCAATAAATTGTTTGACAAATGTAAGAGCTCCCATAGGAGATATGAAGAACACTCAAAGAGTCGAAACAGAACCAAGAAGAAGAAGGAAATTAAAGGTCTGAAAAAAAGAAAATTTTCATACAGACTATAAACTGAAGGCAAAGAAAGATGTAAACTGAAAGCTTTAACAGAAGAAGACGCTATAAAATCAAAAATAAGATAATCTCCCCATTTAGAAATTTTGTGATCAAATTTCGTGCTTCTAGTTCATTAATTTAAGCTTTTAATTTACTTACTTTTTTTAGAAAATTAATTTTTTTTACTCCTTAAAAGAAATAAAAAAAGGAGTGCATTGGATGGTATGGGAAGGTTAGAGATATTTACTAAAAAAATAAAATATTTTTTTTAAATTCATACCCAGGATGATTAACAGTTTCTAAAGTAAATTTTCAAATAGTTTTAATGTATAACCCCGTAGACTAGGCTGCGGTTCTGGTCAATAGATATTTTAAAATGCCAAATTTCCGCCCAAGCTGGGCCGGGGAAAATTTCAGGATTCGGTCAGGGAAGGGTCAGGAAAGTCAAAGAAGTGAAATTTATAATAATATGAAGTATAGAATAAATGCAAAATCATGAAAACAATATTGAAGAAAATGAGAAAACAAAATAAATACCAGGTGAAAAAGAGTATCGAGTGTTTTTTTATTTATATTTTCATGTATAAGTTATATTTAATTTAAAAGATTATTTGAAATAATATTGAACTAAAAGTTTGTTAAAAGGTAGTTTAATTATATATGATATATACTATATATTTATATAATATATATATATATATTATTATATTCTTATAATATATATATATTGATCTATATTAATATTATATACTATATATATATATCTATATATATTATAATATATATATTATCGAATTATATTATTATAGTATTATTTTTTATTATTATTATTATTATTATTATTATTATTATATTAATTATTATTATTACCTATTACGTTAACACATACGCTACGCTTTTATTTTAATATTATTATAAGTATTAATTATTATATATATTAATTATGATATTTTTACTTATTATTATTATTACTTAACCATAGGGTCTGCGGATGAAAATTAACTTAATTCTAACTTGATATTACAAATCTTCATTACATTCAACACTATTAAATCTCTCTCTCTCTCTCTCTCTCTCTCATCTCTTCTTCTCTCTTCTCTCTCTCTCTCTCTCTCTCTCTGTCTCTCTGTCTTCTGTCTTCTGTCTCTGTCTCTATCTCTCTCTCTCTCTCTCTCTCTCTCTCTCTCTCTCTCTCTCTCTCCTTTTCTCTATAGTCTCTCTCTCTCTCTTTTCTCTCCTTTCTCCTCTCTCTCTCTCTCTCTCTCTCCTCTCTCATCTCTCTCTTCTCTCTCCTTCTCATCTCTTCTCTCTCTCTCTCTCCACTTTTTCTGTCTCTTGAGAATGCGATGCTTTTGAAAGATTTCATTTATTTACTTTTTTTTTAATAGATAAGTTTTATATAGACAGATCACCAAATATGTATTCAACCTTTTAGGGACTACTCAATAAGCTTTGCTAATTTTGTTAATATATGTACTAAGTAATATATATATATATATTTATATATTATATTATATAATATATATTATATATATATTATCTATATATATTATATATATATATATATTACTATATATATAATATTATATATACTATATTTATATATGATATTCAGCCAACGTATAATCATTCATTGAGAGAAGTTAGATGTTAGCAATCCATTGAACTAAAGTGGCAAATTTTTTATAATTATTATTTTTTGAATTTTATTATATTATTATATTATTATTATATTTTCTTTATTATTATTAATTTAAATCTATTAAAATGGATTTAAATTAATTATTATTATCATTTTATTATTATTATTATATTATTATTAATTTCATTATCATATATTATTATTATTTCATTATTTATTGTTTTTTATTCTGTGTTGTTGTTGTTGTTTGTGTTTGTTGAGTTGAGTTGTTATTTACACTTATACCATATTTAGCAACTATAAGTCAGATACAAATGCGAACTATACCAAAATTGTCACACACACGCACACACCATACGCATAATAATATTATAATATATATATTATTATTATTATATATATATACTATATAATATATATCTATATATATATATATATTATATATATATATAACAATATAATAGTGGAGTCGTAACGTATGTGAGTTGTTATTTACACACGCACACGCACAAACAACACACAACCACGCCCGCGCGCCTGCACTGATCCGACAAATTTAGAGATTACCTATATTATTATTAATTCATTATTATTTATTATTATTAATTATTATTATTATTTTATTATTATACGCCGTGTGCTTAAAAAAAACCGGGTGCTTTAAAAAAAACGGGTGCTTTAAAAACCGGGTGCTTAAAAAAAAACCGGGTGCTTTAAAAAAACTACGCTTTATTAAAAACTAGGCTTGAAGCGTTCTTTTTTGGGGATTGGATGGCCTAGTGGTTAGAGGATCCGGGTACTTTTAACTTCAGCAACGGGCGGATCCAGTGTTCGAAATCCGCTGTATGAAGAGTTAAAATCCTTCTTCTGTGACTCATTCATTGAAATGGGGGCGCCAGCTTTGAAGTCTCAGCATTATGGGAAAAATGAGACCGGGTTGCTTAAAAAACTCGGCTGGATAGCGTTGTTTTGGGACGTGGATGGCTCGTGTTGAGCATCCGTACTGTTAAGTCGCAACGTGGAGATACATGTTTCGATAGATATCCCGTGATAGAGTAAAATCTTCTGTGACATCATTTAAAATGGGGGCAAGGCCTTTGAGTACTCAACTATATATAAAGACACCAATATTATGGGATGAGAAAAAAACGGGATCTAAAATAAGAATTATGCTCTAAAAACTACGAGCCTCGAAGCGTTCTTTTTTGGTAGTCGTTTTCTTCATCAAGAATTGAAAAGGTGACTATTATTGCGGAGTTACTCTTTCCATCATCTGGAGTTCGAAAACAGCTTCGACGTCGAGATAAATAACCGATGCTTAGGAACCGGTCTATGCTTAGTCCACATCCACCAGTAGTATTGTTACCGAATCAGGGCGAACTGCTAACGGGATAGTCCTATATTGTTACGAGTCCAGCTGATGGACAGTAAATTATCTCTCTCCTGTGATCTCATTATTTATAAGATGGGGCAGGCTTTCAGTATCCAATCTACTGATGTTTAAAGTGAAAATGAGTACACCAAGAGATTTGATCGTTTTAAACCAGTAGCTTGAAGCGTTCTTTTATTGCGGGGGTAGTAGCTAGTAAGAGTAACGAGGCACGTATAACACGTTCACTTTCTAGCGAGCGCGAAGACATGTTAAGAGAACTCTGCTGAAGTCGAGTTAGATATTTCTCTGTTACACACCCCTGCATTCAAACTGAAGTGGCGCCAAGCTTTCAGTATATGGAGCATACTATTCGGAAATAGAGAAGCATCCGGCCGTGCTGTTACAAAATACGTTGAAGTCGTATCATTTTTGGGGACGTGAATGCTACCGCTCGCTTAAGCATCCGGGTTATCCCTGTTACTGCCTCACAGTCTGCGTCGCGGAAGTCCCAATGTTCGAATCCCGCTGATGGAGAGTTAAAAATCTCATCCTAGTGACTCATTATTTAAACTGAGTCACAGAAATTTTACTCTTCATCAGGGGTTCGACACATGGAAACTCCCGGTTGCTGAAGTTGTACATTGCATGAATGAGAGTACACCAGAAGATTTTACTCGCTGTCTCTTTAATTCCAGCGCTAAGAATTCATCTGACACAACGTCCTGGAACAAAAAGAAGAGACGCCTGTCTTCAAGCGGCGTAGGTTTTTAAAAAAGCAACGCCGGTATTTCTTCATCCATAATTGCTAGTAACTCAAAGGCCTGGCCCCATTTTAAATGAAGTGAGTCACAGAAGATTTTCTCTTCATCAGCGGAATTCAAACACTGGTACTCACCGGTTGCTGAGTGTTAATCAGTCTAATTCTAATATTTAGAGCATCTGGTTAGTTGATTACATCTTGCGACGCGGAAAGTCAGATGTTCGATTCTCGCTGATGAGAATGTAAAATCTCGCTGTGAATCATTCAAATTAAAAGTGGGCCAGGGCCGTTTGTGAACGTACTCAGCAATATGGGATGAAGAAGACGGTAGTGTTTAAAAAACTACGGCTTGAAGCGTCTTTTTGGGAGTGGATGCCTAGTGGTTAAGCATCCGGTTATTTTACGCGTAAAGTTTTTAAAGCACTGTTTTTTTTTTAAAGCAGCTCGGCGACGCGGAAGTCCGAGATGTTTTTTGATTAATAGCACCGCGTGGTGATGTTGATTTTGACAAGACAATTCCTGTCGACCATTATCTAAAATGGCCAGGCCTTTACAGTACTCAGCAATTAATGGGATGAAAAACCGGCCGGTGCTTTAAAAACTACGCTGAAAGCGTTCTTTTTTTTGTGTGGTCTGATGAAGCTAGATGGTTAGACGCCACGTTCGGTGTTATTTGGTTATTCTTTGCGACTCTCGGAAGTCTCATTTTCGTATATTCACCACGCTTGATCGTTTGAGGATGAGTAAATTAATAACTATAACTGATAATTATAAATCAATCATATATAATATAAATTTAAAAATGGTGTGCTCAATCAGCTTATTACAGAAATAGTTGTAATACGCGGTTAAGCTACCTTTTAAAGTGATCGGCAAGTTCCATATATATGCTGTTATATGTAGAAATTTTCTTATCCTTCTGTTAAAAAAATATATGTTCAAGTTCATTGTCGTAATTATAATATTAATAAAAAAAACACTGAAAAGTTGAAAACACGTAGAGAACAAATTATAAATTTAATATTTTTAAAAAATAATTACTATAAAATTTAAATTAAGTTAAAAAATAGACACGGGTAGAAAATCATATATTAAGATCGTAGCCTAATAAAAAGCCTTGAAAACTGAAGACCTCAGTGCTATTCTTTATATCTACTACTTACACGATGAAGCGCTTTTCCCCGATGGTGGGAAGTAGTAACGGTTTGTACCGATTTTCATTCATGTTCTGAAAATAGTGGAAATGTAACGCCTCTTAAATATCGGAATACACAAACGAAAAATACCCTCAACATGAGAATGTCGCAAACACATAAGTAAATAAAAAAAAAACACCCGAGCAAATAATTATATAAGATTTTAAAGAAAGAACATAATAAAGAACAATAAACACACATTAAATTCCTAATAAGTGTACACCAATGGATAATCCCATCATAAAAAACAAGAAAATAATCCAACGATCGCTACTTACACGAACTGCGCTCCTAGGGAGAATCGTATTGTATGCATCTTATAAAAGGAAACATAAAAAACCCATTATTTGAAGAGAAGAAATAAAAACGAATTACGCGTGCATTTTATCTTTACAGGAACTATCAATTCTGAAATGTGAAAAAATCAATGAAAATTAACTTACATTTTGTTGAGTTTAAATATTTAAAATTTATTACTTTTAAATTGAAATTATTATTATTTTTAAATATCAGAAGATTAAGATGGGAAAAATGTTAATAATTATTTAAAATAAAATTTAATTACAATATTCAAAAGCACGTAGTGTAACATAACGGACGAAAAATTGGTACTACTATACTATAAATCAAACAATTGTATATTATTTTATTCAAGAATTAATTTTAATAATAAAAGAAAATTTCTTTAGGAAAAAGAAATAATTAAATTTTTTCAAGGAGGATTAAAAAACAATAACAAAATCATAAAAAAACCTTCCTAATAAAGTAATAAATAAATAATAATAATAATAATAATAATAATAATAATAAAAATACAATATATAAAATAAATAATAAATAATAATAATAATAAATAACTTAATAATAAAATAATAATAAATAATAAATTAATAATATATAAAATAATCACTGAGTACACTAATTAATTAATAATAATAATACCCATACAATAATCAAAAAAATCACATAATACATAAAAGATTAATATAAATATAAATATAATAATTAATAATATACATATCAATAACAATAATAAAATAAATATCAATAAATATAATAACATTTATACAATATAACAATATATATCAATAATAATCACTACATAATTCATATACATAATACAAATTACAGAAAATACGATATAATAATAATCTAGTCAAGTAAATAAATCATAAAATAAAACAATAATAATCACAAACAGTTATACTAACCACCGAATATATAATAATAATAATCACCACTGGAGTTAGCGTAAATCACCATAATAATAATTATCAATACAATACAATATAATATTAATAAATAGATAAAAATTAAATAAATAATAACCTTCAAGCAATATAATATATAATCATGTAATATATAATAAACCAAAATAAGAATAAAATTAATATTATTAATTAACTTTTCAATTGTTTAATTTATTATTCAACACATGAATTTTAATATAGTAATAATAATATAATGAATACATTAAATAATATAATAATAATAAATAATCAAATAATATAACTATCAACATAATAATAATAATAATAATACAACTCCCATAACTAATACCTAGTAATAGATACCAGTATTACTACAACAAATCTCACGGATAAAAATTAACTTATCATTATACAATAATACAATAATAATAATAATAATAATAAAATAATAAATGATAAATAAAATGATAATGATAATATATATAATGATAATGATTAATAGATGATAATGATAAATGATAATGATAATGATAAAAACAAAGATAATGATAATGAATAATTAGATATAATGTTAATAATAATAAAATAAAATAATAAAAATTATATATAATATTAATAAAATAATAAGATTAAAGATAAAAAATGATAAAAAAATAATAAATATATAATATTAAGCAATAATAGATAATCATAAAATAATAGATAAATATAATAATAATAAATAATAATAATAAATAATAAATAAAATAAATTAATAATTACATTAATAATAAAAATTATATCAAATAAATAAATATAATAAATATAAATAATAATAATTATAATAAAAAATAATAATAATAAAATATTAATTAAATAATAATAATAATAATAATATAATAATAATAATAATCAATAATGATATACTATAATAATTATTAATAATTATAAAATCTATACAATATGGGAATAAAGCTATAATAGGCATCAAAGCGATCACTCTGCAAGGAGGATGAAATAATCATTATAAATTAACTATAACATTCTAAAAATAAAAATAATTTAAATAAAAAATATAAAAAATAATAAATAAAATATATATAAATAAAATAAATAAAATAAACCATTATAAATTATAAAAATTTTATTATATTTAAAAAAAAAAATAAATTAAAATAATAAAATAATGATATAAACAATATTAAATAAATAATATATATATAAATAAATTAAAATAAATAAAAATATAATTTATTTTAAATAAAGCCTTTACGACTAAAATAAATAATAATAAAAATAATAAATAATAATAATAATAAATAAATAATAATAAAATTAATAATAATATATTAACAAATAATAAAATAATAAATAATAATATAATAAATAATATAATATAATAATAAATAAATAATAATGGAGAAAACATAATAAAAATAATACAATATAAATTAATAAATAAAAATAACATTGAATCAACTAATAAATATATACTATATAATTCCAATAATAAATAATAATAATATAATAATAAATTAAACACATCAAGAGCAAAGCACTCCTTGTTAACAAATATTAATTATAATTATTACCTCAACTCACGAGGGTATTTTAATAATCATAACAATGAGACAAATCAAAGCATAAGAGAGAGCACGGAGAGCAGACGCACGAGCGAAGAGAAGAAGAAAGAGAGAGAAGAGAGAAGAGGAAGAGAAGAGAGAGAAGAGAGAAGAAGAGAGAGAGAGAGAGAACGAGTGAGAAAGAAGAGAGATGAGACGAGAGAGAGATCATCACATAGAGACACATATGATCTCTAAAAATAAAGTCTCTCATCTATAACACAACATATATCTCTTCCTCTCTCTCCATCTGTTTTAATTTAAATAGTGTGTAAATATATTTCTCCACCATTATCTCCGTTCAACACCTCATCTCACAGTATCATATATATATATATATAAGTGTATAGAATATAATAGTATATATATATAGTATCCTCAATTATAAATATATCACTCATTATATATTATTAATTATATATACATATATATAATAATATATATATACCTATATATAATATCTTAATTATAGTTGTATATTTAGATTGAAAGGAGCCATAGAGCTTTAAAACTAATGCGCAAATAAAAAATAATCAAAAGTAACAGAAAGCATTACACTCTATTCCATAATCTAAGGTCGTCTAAAATATATATAAATACTCTGAGAATCCACGAATTAACCGTACTTCGAGTGACTTTTAAAAACACGAGGATTAATACACAGACGACTTCGACATAATACTCCCATTTACATGTAAATCGAGCTTTCTCTTAATTATATATATATATATTATTATCGATTATAATTTAATTTTTAAATTATTTAAAATATTTACAACTTTTGTCTATACTGCCTATATTTTTTATATATATAGATTCATAAATTTAACTGTAGTAATTCATACATATTGGAAACAATAAGAGATTATAAGCGAATAAGTGATTTAAATTATCAGAATAAATTTCTTTATTATAAACAATGTAAAAAGTCCTTTTATAGCACAGATAGTTAACAAAAATAAAGTAGAGGTAGAATAATGCTTTACAGCTTTTTTGATTACAGTCTACACTTTTAGTTTTATAGGAAGTAATTTTTGATATTTAACTTTAAATAAGAATAGATTAAAAAGGATAAAAAGAGAGCATTTTAATTAATTATTAATATATATAGTATTATAAGTAACACACATAATATAATATATATAGATAACACAATAATATATATAAATATATCATATAAATATAGTATATATTAATTATAATATATTAATATTTATATATTATATATATATCATATATTATATATATATAATATATACATAATATATAATTAATTATATTAAAAAACACATAATAAAATATAGATATAAATATAAATCTATAAAATGACATAATGTAGAAAAATTAATTTAAATAAAATAATTTTCCCAATTATAAGTAAACAACAAATAACATTTAGTGTTTTCCTGTTTTTAAAATAGAGCAATGTATGTGCCCATATTTGAACAATACTCAAACAAAGGATGCTCATAACTATATAAAAAATGTCCTGTTTTTTAATATAATCATCTATATTATATAACACTTTCTAAAGGTTCTGACAATCTCTATCTCTAATACCGCCGAGGCCAATAACCAAGTTGCTCATGATATACTATACACATTTATTATAATAACCCAATCTCTCTCTGCCCATACTCTCCCATATCCACTCTTTGACATAACTCTCTCCGTCGAAATATACAAAATCTATATATACCTCCAAATCTCTATCTCTCATCATCTCTCCTATCTAATATCATAAGAACACACAAGATCATAAAACATCTCTATAATCCTCCTCATTATAACTCAATCTCTCTCACGTCTCTCCTTACAATCATCTACTCTCGTATAATATCTAACCAAATAATACTCTTATTACATCAATATTTTACTAACGCATCCTCTAATCTCTCATCTCTTACTCTCTTTCTACACTCCTATTCAAAACTTACACCACTCATTATCTTCAAAAAATCCTATCCTCACCTACACAGACATCAGGGCACACACAGAAACACGTTTTGGCAAATCCGGGGCAACATCTTAGCGAAAGAAAAAAAAAAGGAAAATCCAAAAAACCAATAGCTACAGCGAAAAGGGAATACCCCCCCATTCGGACATCCGTTGTAAACAATTAATCCTCATCAAAAGTTAACATCACATAATACAAAAAGTATGGTTCAAAATATTGGGAAATATTGATTAGACTCAGTCGCCTTTATTCAAGATCCGTCTCTTGTACTCCGTTTAAAATTTAAATTTACCACTTCTCTATCTTAAATTCGCTCTTTTTAACTTCAAAGAAATACCTCTCCCAAACGGTAACTCTCTCCCCGAGCAACTCAGCAGTCCGGTCAGGGCCTTCACCGTCCCCCTGGAACTACGCGCGTCTTAGTCACAATTCCTCCCCTTGCCGGGATCTCGTCTCCGTCAACCCCTCTTTGGATTCGGTACTTCGCCGCTCGCCACCGCCCCTCCCCCCCCACGGGTACTGTACAAACGTCCCCTCCCTGTGTCTCCCTCGCTCGAGCCCCATATCCACCTCTCTCGTTGTATACCTTTCCAAATAATAATCCTATAATCTCTCCTCCTCCACATGTCTCCTCCGTCTCCAATCATCCCAAAAAATAATCAGCCAATAGTAGGCTTATCTTCACTATATCTTTTTTACATTTCCTACCAAAATTTTACTAATGACTCCAAAAATTCTCCTTTCCCTCACTATGTTCGTTTCGGCACGATATCTCACTTCTGTTCTTTTTTTTTTTTTCTTTTTTTTTTTTTTTTCCTACATTCTTCCGCACTAAAAATGTACCATAGCACCCAACAATTGCTTCTACACTCTCTTCTCTCCTGTTATCTCTATCTCGTAGTTCTTTCTCTGCTAGATATGATCTTGTAGTTTTAAACCAACACAGTTCAGTTTTAAAACCCAATTTATTTCACATCTCATACTAATACACTCTCTATCTCTCAAATATCTTATACTATCTCTATCTCTCATCTCTTACTTACCATCTCTATATCTCTTATAGAATTATAGTCATACTCAGTTACTATTATACTCACTTCTAATCTAACGCTCACACTACTAATATATCTCTCTTATCTATAATCTCTCTCTTATTTAACTCCTCTCTCACCAAATCTCTCATACTCACGATACTATATTCACTCTTCTATCATCTCTCCTCATCTCTGAGACACTACTTCCTAACATCTTAACTCATCTACTCTCGAGCTCTCAATTTCTGCGGCGCCGCTCTGGCGTCAGGGCCATGCGGTCTCACTGCGGAATGCTCAGCGAGGCGTGCGCGGAGGTCGGGACTCAATCTCTCCTCGTAGTCTGTGATGAAGGGATCCGGCGGATCTGCTGCGGAGTTCGGAGTGCCTCTGACGCGAGGTAATCTCTGACACAGGGGTCGATGCGATCGCGGAGTTCGGCAATCTAAGCACAGGGGTCGTAGCGGAGCGAAGCGAGTCGAAATCGTCTTCAACTTGTGCACATCCGAGCAGTACAAACTTTTGAGTGCCGACAAACTTAGGAACTTTCGCTTCTCTCCGGGGAGGACTTCACATCGTCCCACAACAAAGCAACTCTCTCTCTCTCGCACTGTCGTACGCACCTACATCAAAAGGCAAGCTGTGCCATAACTTCGAAGTGCTATCTGGACTCCTTGCACCTTGTCATCCGTCCAATCGGAAATACCTGCTTATACATAACGTCAATCCGCAACTTCGTATCAGCCTTTATCTTGACTCGAGGCGTGAAGAACGTAACAAACGTCCACAAGACATATCGGAAGAAAGTTGCGCTCATGGCACACACACCTCTCTGCACTTGCGGGGGATCAATATCTCCTACCATCGGTAGTCTAAACGTCAAGTCAATCAACATCCACACAAAGCAAACGCACCTTCGCAACAGATCCCACTCTGGTAAAAATAGCGCTAAAGCAGAGCACAGAGTAACACACCTCGAACATCGTCGACAACACCATCGTCCACCCTGACCCGGCGACTGTATCCCGGCCGCCTGCTCGATCCTCGCTCTCTCTCCCCTAACTCATGTGTCAGAAAAGCTCAAAAGGAGAAAGCTTCTACGATATCAAATGTAGCTCGAAATGCTCGTACCGGGTCATACGAACAATGTGGCAAGGTGCTGCGTGTTGTCATCCCGTTCCATCAATCGTCTCCTCCCTAAAACCTCCTCAAACATACAATCGCTCTTCGCTCTTCGCCGTCACAATACGAAAGGGAAAATTCATGTATGACCACGTTACACAGTCCAATAGAAGAGCCATTCGATAAGACCAAACAGTACAAGAAGCGCAATGGCTGTACTCTTCTTCGATTACTTCCCTCCAAATGCAACTTTTTAGTCGCTGACTCCGACTTCCTCTCATTTGGCATCTATCATCTCAATCCAGACTCAAAAAAATGAAGGAGACCTGGCCACATCTTCTCTTCAAAGAAACTCCAATTTCTCCATTTTCATTCCCCCTGCCATACGATGATCCCTCCCAATTTACAGCCCTTCATACGTCTTAGTCAGTTTACTCTAATCTCATTATCTCTCCTAAATATACATCTCTCCTCTCCTCTCTCGTGTCTCTATCTTCAACTAATTACTCGATCATATTTACTCCTAATATTCTCCATCTCTATCATCATCATACACTGATCTCAATACTATATCCACTCCTTCTCTATGATAATTCGAGTCTCATTATATCATATACTCCTTTATCAGTCTCATCCCAAATCTTCCAGCATTACCTCATCTCCCATCCGATCTCACATCATCTCATCTATGCATATCTCTTATATATCTGAAATCTTATTCAGAATCACACAATCATCTCTGCAATCTCTCTCATTACTTCATTCCTCTCTCTAGTCATCTCTCTCACTCTCCTCATCTTAACCTCCTCTCTCTCCTATCGTAATCATCATCTATCTTCAGTTCTATATTACGATCTATCTAATCATCTTACAATCTCTTCTCTTCTCATCTGTTCCTTTGCAAATACATTTCTCCCACCATTATCTTATATTAATATTCAAAGTAATAACCTTGTTTATTCATTTATTCGATTCATGCTTTTTTTTAGGCATGCAAGTAAACAATGCAGAGATTTTATATTATATATTAATATATATATATTATATAATATATAAATATATATATATATATATATAATAAATATATATATATAAATATATAATAATAATATATATATATATATATTATATATATAAAATATACAGTACATATTATATATATAATATATATATATAAATTTTATATTATATAATATAATATATTAAATATTATATATATATAATATAATATAATTATTATTATATATATATATATATATATTATATATATATATAAATATATATATATATATATTATATATATATATATATATATAATAAATAAATATATATATAATATATATATATATTAATTAAATATATAATATAATTATTAAATTAATATATATATAAAAATATAATAAAATATATAATATATAATATAAATATATAAATAATTAATCTATATATATAATATATATAATAATATATATATATATATATTATATAATTATAATATATATATATATAATATTAATATATTAATAATATATATATATATATATAATATATATAATATATATATAATATATATATATATATATATATAATAATATTATAAATATATATATATAGTGGCGTAATCTAAATGAGGGGGGCCAGGGGCCATGGAGCATTACCCCCAAATTTATTTAAACATTCTAAAAAAAACCATTTTAAAGTATCATATCGCAGTTTAATAAACATAAATACAATACAAGTGCAGAGGAGGTTAAAAAATTAATATTTATAAAAATAATATATATATAAAATTCGTCGTCTGACTATAGGTCAAAGGTAAAAAACACAAAATCTTAATCTCAGTAAAGTTCACTTTAAAGAGAGGGTTTAAAAATTAAAAAAAAATAAAAAAAAATTAAAGTTAAACTAAAAAAAAAAAAAAAAAAACTTAGAGAGAGGCCAATCATGAAAAGGAGATAAATATGGCCAACATTAGATTTATTTTCAGCAGTATTTTTTTTTATTTTATATTTTATTTATTTTATTTAGTTGAGAAAGGTTTGCTGTAAAGATTAAATAAAATGTAAAGTGTAAAAGAGATCCTTTAAGGAGTAAACTACATATAAAATTACTATTAATCATATATAAAAAACTAAAATATAATAGCCCATCAGATGAAAAAAAAAAAAATTTATAAAATGCGAAAGAGAAAATGACCAAGAGTCACAGAATTGTGAAAAAATATCATCAGTAGAGTGATCTGTAAATAGGCAGCAAGCATCTATCATTAATGAATCTGGCTGACTGGGAATTGATAATTGTTTGTATAATATATACAAAAAAAAAGATAAAAAAAGAAAACTAAAACTAAATAAATAAAATAATACATATCAAAATAATGCAAGACCCACAATTTCCATACTTATTACTAACTATTAGCTTTAATATCACCGAGACCATTAGCTAAAACCCAGCATATAAACTTAAAACTAAACTATCGCACATTTATATATACATTTTTTATATATTTTTTATTATAATAAACCATTAATTGGATGATATTAAATAATAATTCAAGCATTTTTAATAATATTAAGGCAAGAAGAGAGGTTTTTAAAAAAAAAAAAAATTAAATCTCAAATAAAAATATTTCTTATATCAATGTTAGCTATATGTTCAAGCAGGTGTAAAAAATGTGCTATAATTATATAAATGAGAAGATAAAAAAAAATTGTGTAACATTTTACAATGAATGAAGACTCTTGAGAAACATGCCCAATATGTTAAAGATCAAGGTAAAAACTATAAAGCATATGAGGATTTATTAATAAATGAAAAGAGTTGAAATGAGCATATTAATAAAAAAATAAAAAGCAATCAAGATCGTCCAAAATAACATAGTCAAAAGATAACCTGGAGACTAATTTTCCACTTGTTCCACGCACGTACCCGCAATTTTTTTTTAATATTCTCCTATTAGTTTATTATTTACAAAATTTGGAAACTTATATACATACAATAAAAACTAAACAATACATCTCGTTGAAAAAATAATTACTTGGCTAAGGCAATGTTTACCTAACTAGTATAAATATTATAATACCACTCGTGTCTACATTGTCCTACTGCTTCAGTAGAAAGGAATAGCTTTTTTTTCAATTCATAACAATTAAAATAAGTAACTATATTCTTCTGAAGTCGCTAAACTTTAAGAAAATTACTAATTGGAGTAGAAAATTAATATAAAGTACTTTACTGGACACTGGCTTAAATATAGGACTTGGGCTATGCACGAAATTTAAAACATTAAAATCTAAATACATAAAGAAATACCAACGATTCTAACACTAAATAATTCTGAAAGTGTTATCATACTATTACTATATATCGGAAATACTTTGATCGACTATCTCATGCTCTAGGCGAATAAATATATACGATTTAAGCAAGGTGATTTATTAAGTAATTTATAATTATAATTTAAATTATACTTTAAATTATATATATATAAATTTATATTCGAGGTTCTTCACCATACTTTATTATAATATTATATATATATAATATTTAATATATAAAATTATAATAAAAAATTATAATATAATATTTATATATATTATATAATATAATAATATATATATATTATTATTATATATATATATATAATTAAATATAAATATTATTATATAATAATATTATATTATTTTTACATCCTAATATATTTATTAAATAAGATATAGTGTTGGCACTTACCCGAGTAGCACGTTACTAAGGTTTTTTTTTTTTTTTTTGCGCACCGCATAAAACCATATAGCTACTATATACCGTGATACACCGCGGAAAGGGATCATCAATCGTGCACTATCGAGCACCTAAACACTGCACCAACCTATTAACCGTCAATTTCAGCTTATCTAGTAGATTAGCAACCGCAACCGAGAGCACCGATACTGTCAAAATATATATATATAATTAGCACCAGAGAGAGCAAATAAATAAACCGACACCTACATCTAATCTTTGTGAGTCACTCAATGTAAACGTGACAAAGCAATATATAAAAAAATTATAGCATAACACGCGCACACACGCGACCAAAGCACACGAGATAGCACTCATAGACACACTTAAGAGCGATCTATAGCGCACCCGCAAACCCACAAACAACATACAACATATAAATATATTACCTAACTTTAATATTAGCAAATTAACAAAATATTATTTAAAATTTTTAGCGCACCTAAAGATGACATATAAACGATCAAAGAACTCGCACACAACCGGCCAAAAAACATATTAATATACTTAGCAACCTTAGCCCCTTACATATCAGCCAAAAAAAATATATCCGCAACCTACTATACGACGAGAAAAAATATATATATAAAATATTATAAATAATAATCTAAATATATATATCATATATATAATTATATAATATATATATATAATATATATAATATAATATATAATATATATAATTATTTATATATATATATATATATATAAATAATTATATATATAAATATAATATATATATATATAATATAAATAATATATTAAATAATATATATATATATATATATATATAATATATATAATAATATATATATATATAATATATTTATAATATATATAATATATATATTAATTATTATAATATATTATATATATAATTAATATATATATAATTATATGAGCACGTAAGTAGCCGCTCACTGAAAGCGAATGCGATTTACCCACCATTAGGGCATATATGGAGTCTTATAAAGAGTAACAACCATCCATGATAGCATCCAATTAACTCAAACGGTTTGGCCGCCTCATAATGATTCACACTATTCTACTTCTTCACTAATAAACAATTATAGACTAAAGTTACTATTATCTTATCTCCCTTAAATCAAAAACAACCATAAAATACATTAACATAACCACTTACCCTCTTAAAAGAAAATAAAAAAAAGGTATATAAATATTAAAATATACAGCACACGCGATTAGTACTCGGAGATGCCCTATATGCGAGGAGTTGGAATATTACCAAAAATAAGCGCCCCTTATCTTTACCCACCCAAACCTATTATAAATATACCCGTCGTTACATTATTAAATGGCAATTGACGAGCCCACTCTTTATACGTGATATACAGATTGGAGTGCCGTCAACGGGGAATTGCAAAGGCCTGTATTTGATGTATACTAGGTCACCCTCCTATTCTTCAATTCTTTATCCACTTTCCTTTTCTTACACATATTAATATCATTAATCTGCATACCTGAGGCATATCTATTACTTCTTTAGGTTTTAACACTCATTTTAACTCTTATTTTTTCTCCATTATTGATTAGAAAAGCACATCACTCACTACTATCTCCTACCTCTATAAAAACTAAAAAAAATATTAAAAAACTAAATAAACCTTACATCTATCTTATTTCTTACTAACCCGAAACTTCTAGAACCTTTAAGGGTTTCATTTGATTGAGACGTTCTTGACTATTCACAACTCGTTTATACTATATCTCTACTAGACCTTATCTAAATATCATAATCTCTTACTTATCTCTCAGATGTACTATCTCTTACTAAAATGACTCTATTTCTGAGGACTGCAAGAAGATTCACAATCAAAACTTATACTTTCTCTGCTTAGACTACCGACATCCTACTATTTACTTTCCCTCAAAATTATTTTCAGTCAATAAGGCATAGGTTGTGCCAATATAGTGTTAGTACAATGATGTTTTGTTTCCCGTGGTCTTTGTGATTGATTTTTAAAGTTAGTACTCAAGATTAAAATAACAAAAAAAAAAAAAAAACCATATAGATCCCAATAATAAATTAGAACAACACTTTCACCTCATTATTTCCTCCTACAGATCGGCGGAGATAACGGCAAGTGTTTCCGGATCTGGACAAAACGTATCTTTTCTTTCCTCTGAAAATAATTCTATCTCGGTTTTATCTTAACGCTCAACACAGTCACCCGCTTTTCTATCACCGATATATTCATCTTACCTCAACAAAAATAATCCCCTTTTCCTATTCTTTATTGATCACCTACAATTCCTCTAAGAATTATAAGAGGTATATGTACGATACTTTTTTATTATTTCAGAATTATAAAGCCATCGAGCAAAGTTAGTTGACAAGTGAGCATAGCTCCCCTTCATACTCATATCTCTGAATTCGTCTTAAGAGATGAAGCCCAACATTCTAAGACTATTTTTCTTTTCCTCCCTTCCTATAATCTCTAAATTCTTATTTCACTTTTTATTTCTGATTTTAAGTCTATAGAGTTTCTAGTTCTTACATCCTCTGGTTTAATCCGATCATTATCTACTAAATCTCTGTTTTTTTTTATTATATTTTGTTCTAAGGGTTATTCTCAACTCTCTTCTTCCTTCTTCCGCAAGAAATAAAAAAATAAAATAACTGCTACCACCGACAATGCTTAGTTCAAGTTATGTTATGCTAGTTTTATTAATGGCACTTCGGTTTACTGCTTACAGTGTCGTTACTGTTCTACTTCTTGATTTCTTTCCTTTCCGTATCACTACCATGGATTATTAGACTTTATACTACAAGTTTTCCGTGGAAAGGGTTTCCTACAGAGTGTCAAAGAGCGAGTACTAATTCTCTCTGAGCATGGAATGGAGAGCGTTGATACCCATGGATCTTTACCTTATACCCCTATCACTCTTAACCTTCAAAACTAAAAACCTAGACATAAAAACCATTACTATGTTTGATTATATGATAAATTATAGATGACCTTAAGCTTTACATGGAATATGTTCTACTTAGATGCTATTATAGGCCACAATTAAGGGATAATGTGGACTTATAGGGCTTAAAATTACTTTCATCATTCACACAGAATTTCCAGAAACCACAAGACTACCAGAAAAACAAAAACAAGCTTAGGAGCAACTATTAATATAATTACATATATAATTAATAATAAAAATTTTAAATTTATTAATTAAATACCCCCAAATTAAATCATTAGTCTAAAATAAATCTATTTTTTTATTTTTTTACCCCTACCATGGACATACTAAAAATTTATATTCTTTTTCCTTTCTCTAAAGTAGAAAAATGCAATAATCGTCGGTACTCAAGCATCATGTAGCTAAGCTTTACCTTTTTTCTTTCCTCACTAAATTGTCCTTCGCCTGATATTTTTTTCAAAAAAAAATGTTAACCCTTTTTAATTATTTAACGCATATTGGGCTTCTTATTATTTGCCTTGCATTATGCGTATGAGCATTCTCTTTAACTTATTGCTATACTTATTAATTCCTCTTGGCCGCTTCTTTTTAGTATATTATTACACCAATAAAATTTAATTAATTTTAAACACAAACATTTTTTAAAAACGTCGGCATAAAAAACACTGATAAAAAAAAAAACTGCCGTTTAAAAAAAACTAACCTTCCACTAGCCCAAATCTCTCTAACTTATCTGCTCTTTTACTATAATTAGTTATTTCCAGAACCTAAAAATGCATAGTAAGGAAGATTTGAAAAAACATCTATATGCAAATCCTTCTATCTTTTCTTACTATCTATTTCACTTTTTCTCTGTCATACTGCCAACATTGACAGGCTTATTCCCGTAATGATTAAGCGCATCCTAGAGCTGGCGATCTTTTTCTCTAGTCTTTTTTATCTTTTTCTGTTCTCTTTGGGATTACCTCATATTCCTTGTATTTGGTAAAAAAGTGGCCCCTATAAATGAGCTTATATCCTTTATTATTAAAATCTAATATAAAATATAGTTGATGTAGTTATACTTAACTTATTACCACTATTAATAAACTACTATTTCATTACTGAAGGTTATTCTGTTTTTTTTATAATATATATAATCACCCAAAACTGCCTTTGGTTCTGTGGTTTCATAAACATAAAAGAACAGACACATATCTATCTATTATATTGGCTTTCATCTAACCTATCTCAACTTATCTTATTAGGCGACTGACATCCAACACAACAAACCGTTTTCATTAATTAAATACTTATATATCCCCTCATATAAATTTTTTACGATAAGACCGTCTTTTATTCAAAAAACTTAAATAAAAAATTTTCGTTATTCATCCACACAAATAAATTGAATTAGCTTCACCCTTGGGTTCACTACCAACTTGGATCAAACAGCACTGATTCATTTTTATCCGAATTTTCTTGTTTCTTTAGGGGATTATGAGAACAAGGTATTCGTTTTATCCAAATATTATATTCAAACAAAAGACTCAGTCCCTTTCCCCTTCCCTCCATCTTTTTGAAATCCTGCTTTCTAAAACGATCTCGCCATTATACACACAACTTCACTATACAACAAACTAGACCATAATAATCTTTTCCCACTCCACAAAAAAATTATAAATCTTTCATCACAATAAAAGCACTTTAATATATAAAAATAAAAACTTATAAAAATAACATTCATTCTATTTGAAAAAAACACATGACCTCAAAAACCCAATGTACAGTCCTCTGTTCTTAATATATTTGAGGAGTCATAATTATTTTATCTCGTGACCTTAAAATCACATCCAAAACTCATTTTTTTCTTCTCTATGGATACTCATTTCCTGACCTGATAAACTTAAACCCGGCTTATTGACTCAAACACTTAACAATATATATACTTAACATTATCACTGGTAAGTCTGGAACATACTATCCAGTTATATCTATTTTTTACACCAAACTAAAAACCATTAATAAACATTGGCCATGCAGTGAATAGTAAAATTAGCTTATTACGTTGTTAAATTACCTACAAGGGATGAGGCATAACTGGGATACTATACCGTGCTCCCACAGCGAATCCTTACGAATGAGGACATTTTTTATTTATATGGAGCACATCATCCCTGGAGTGGCTACTTTTGATGAGGTATCTTTTATTATCTTCGCGTCTAGGGGCTCCAAAGCCTGGGGGCCAGTATCCCCCCTGGGAGGAGCTCAGTCCTCATATAATACACTGGGGACCCTAAATATTTCTATATCTAATTAAATATATCATGAACGTGACTGTGAGAGTACATGATGTACTTGACCAACAAATATATACAATGTTACTCGACGTACTTATTCATGAGACGTTTTTTTTTATTTATTATTCACTCATTAATAAAACCATTCAATAAAAAGCCCTTGTTCATATCATACTATCCTAACACATTACCTATAGACTTAAAAATACAGCTATATAGGTTATTTGGACGCAGGGCTCGAGCCCTGCACACTCAGGGTCTTCCTGAGTGATATAAATTATGGCCACCATATACCGGGCAAAAGGGTATACACCCTTTAAGGGTTTTAAAACCTACTTTTAAGGGGTTTTGCCATTTATTATTATTGGGAGTGGCCCCCACCATATAAGGGGGTAAATCCCCGAGTGTTCTCTATTGATTCGCCATGTCGTGAGAGTGATTGTGATATGTGCAGAAGCAACAATGCTCATAAACACATTCATAGAACATTTTTTAAAAAACATCATTTATAATCTACACATCACCCTTTGTTCATCACCCCTACCTTACCCTTTGTTCTCGTCAACCTATATAAATAACGTTTAGTAAGGCCTACTAATGCCAGCCCGGTGTACGATGAGCGTAGCTACAACGTCCATGAAAGTAGGCTCTGAGCTACTTTCCCAACCAAGGCTACTTTCATGAAAAAAGAAGCTGAGCCTGGAATTAGCTAGCCCCTGTACATGAAAGTTGCTAAGCTACTTTCATGAACATGAGTGCCATTACTCGTTAAGTACATTTTTCAAGTGTACTTAAGTACACTTGCGCAAGTGTAACTGCAGCAAAAACTCAGCAAACCGGCGCCACCGGTCGACAGCTCAAAAAGCCTCGGTTTTGGCCCCACGCGAAACGCGTGCCGCCGGTCCCGGAACCGACGCGAGAGCCCGCCGCACGCCGCGAAACGCTAAAATATTTTCGCGGGTTATGGGAGCGGCTTGAGTTTAGTGTTATGATAAAATATCCGTGGGTATATAATATATATATTATAATAATATATATATATATATATATATATATATATATATATATATATATATATATATATATATATATATATTATATATATTATTATATATAATATATAATATAATTAATAATTTTTTGTTTTTAAATTTAAATTTACTAAAAATCTTAAAAAAATTTTAAACGCTTTTTTTTCAATGTTTATATAAACGTGAAAATTTACGTTTTTACATACCCTAATCACAGTAAATCCAGTAAAAATCAAAACCACCATGCTGCAACAACCCTCTTAAAAAAAAAACTTAAAAAAACAGCTATGATCTATTGGATCTATTGATCTATTGATTTCAAGTCATAATTTTTTATTAAATTTTATGCTTTTCATGTTTTAATAAACTTAAAAAATTTACGTTTTTAACATACCCTAAAGACGTAAAAGCGTTGCGCCAGGAGGGGTCCCCCCTCACCCCCCTCCTGGCGCAACGTCTTTACGTCTTTACGGGTTCACTGATGTACCCTTTTAGGGTACGTAAAAACGTGTTTTTTACTACCCAAAGACGTAGAGAACGTTGCCGCAAGTGTACAGTAGACCCCCACCGACACCCTTCTGTGCCTTACGTCCTACGTCTTTTACGTCTTTAACTCCTTACTCTTAACGTCTTTAACGTCCTTTACTCTTACTGTCACAACATCAATTTTTGTTTTTTAAAGCATGGTGTGTCTATTGTGTGTGTGTGTGTGTGTTTGTGTGTGTGTTTGTGTGTTCGTGTGTGTGTGTGTTTGTGTGTGTGTGTTGTGTGTGTGTGTTTTTAAATTGTACTTAAACCAAATTGTAGCGACATCATAGCCAGATCAAATGAGACAGAGGATAGCTAAGTAAAACAGCATAAAGGAATAATATATATATATATATATATATATATAGTATATAATATATATATTATATAATATATATATATTATAATATTTATATATATATATATATTATATTATATATATATAAATATATATATATATATATATAAATATATATTTATATATATATATGAAGATGAAAAAGAAGGTAAGTCTCACAATGGGATGTTAAATCGGTGCTTAAAACAGGTTTAATATTGCCGTTTTCAGTACTCGCTATAATGAGTTTCCTAGCAAAGAATGGATCGAGGAAGTAAAAAATGGGGGTATAGAGGTGAAAAGAGATAGGAAGATGGAGGTACTCCCACCAAAAAACTTGCTTATCGACTTACTTTATCAATCCAGTTTACAAAGATGTATGTAAGTTAGAAAACTTTTATAACGTAGATTCTATAATTTTATTTTATTGAAAACTTGTTTCATCGATACTCAAGTTTTTTTGTTTTTTTCAAAAAAAGAAAAAGTTGTCAAATTTTCCATTCAATAAAATCAATGTTTTTGCCCCGACCCCTAAAGCAGTAAACAAATAGCTTAACCCTTTCAGGACTAACAGTACTTTAAAATACAGTCTTTTAAAAAAACTGTTTTACCTTAGTAAACAAACATTAACAGGCATCTTCGGTGCCCTAGTTTAAAAACATTGGGCTGTTATTAAGTAGTAAGTAAGCTAGTAGTAGTTAGTAGTAGAGTAGTAGTAGTAGTAGTAGTAGAATGCATAGTGAAGGATGACATGATAAGATTTATATGTACAAAGATCCAAAAACGCCAGGAATAGCTAATACATTTAACATAACAACATCAACCAAAACTACGCAACCTACAACAAATGTCGCACACAACACAACAACAAACAACAACAACAACAAACACCACAGCAAACACAACTTCAACAAAACAGACAACAAAACAACAACAACAACAACAACCACTAAACCACTAACAACAACAAAAAAACTTAGGTCCCAAATAATCTTTAAATTCAAAAATAATAAACACCAATTATGGACAGCGAATAAAACGTTTGACATTAAAACAAAAAATTCTCCACAATGAAGCTCTAACGCCTGACAATTCTTTTCATCAATCCTTTAAAAATTTCTAGCATAGCTAGATTTTTCAAGATTGAGATATTAATAAAGTCACTTCATTTTTTTTAAATGTTTATAGTTTTAGAAACCATTTTCCAGTAAAAAAAAAAACACCGTTTTTTAACTTGACCCTAAGGACTCTTAAAAAAGCTGTGTTGGGCAATAGCACCCTCATGGGCAATGGGGTCGCATCACACACCCTCTCTCTCTCCTCTTCTCCGACCTATGCTTTACTGCTTTATAGCTTTGCGTACTGTTTGTTAACACGCCATTTTCATTCTCAAACCAAATGAAAAAATAAAAAAACAGTATAATAATAAAGATTCTTACTCCCCTTAGCAGAAGGAAATTACAGGATCTAAAGGTAAGTCTTGCATGCTATGTTTTTCATCAATATTAATTGTGACATTGATTTAAACTTGCGACTAAAAAACAGTGGTAGTGATATAGTAGTAGTAGTAAGTAGTAGTAGTATAGTAGTAGTAGTAATTAGTAGTAGTAGTAGTAGTAGTAAGTCGTAGTAGTAGTATCAAGTGGTGGTAGTAAGTAGTAGTACGTGATTTTAGTAGTAAATAGTAGTAGTGTAGTAGTATAGAAGAATAAGCAGTAGTAGTAAGTAGTAGGTAGTAGTAGTAAGCAGTGGCTGTAGTAGTAAGGTAGTAGTAGTAAGTGGGTGGTAGTAGTTATAGTAGAAACTTATTACTATTAAAATATAGCAACCAATTCTTTTGACCAGTGTAAAATCAACTTGCTTAATTTCCATTAAGCAACATCGAACAAAATTATTTACCAAAAAAAAATAAAATAAGAAAAAAAAAAAAATTAAAAAATAAAAGTAAAATTAAAACAAAATAAAAACAAAATTTAAAAAAAAAAAAGAAATTGAAGTTATCGTAAATTAAGATAAAAAACTTGCCATTGAAGCAACATCGAATCACTAAAGCTAGCTTAAAACTCTAATCTTAATTCGTATCAGTGAATGACATCCCCGACTGCGATTGGGCCGTTTAAGCCTAATCACAGTGAAGGATTGTTGATAAGAGGTCCCAAAACATAGATATAGCTGAAGAAGAAGAAGATGAGTCATCGGAGGCTCTGTTTCAGGAGCCTGAGTCGGAGCCAGCTGGAATTCTGGATTCTGAGTTGGAGGCCAGGACTGGAAGTCTGGCCCGACCGGCTTCTGAGTCGCGCGAAAACAGTCGCAATTTACTACGCAAGGCGCTGGAATAATTTTCTACTTGATGTTATAGGGGTGAAAAAATGGTGAATATATAATATATATATATTATATATATATATATATATATATATATATATATATATATATATATATTATATATATTAATCTATATATATATATTATATATTATATATATATATATATAATATTAAATGTTGATAAGAAAAAATAAAATGGAATAAAGGGGCAGATGTGGACTTTGAAAAAAGCCTTTGATACGATTGATAGGGAAAAGCTATGGAGAGCACTGGACGAAGAAGAGTATGAAGTACCACAAAAATTAAAAAGCGCAATAAAAAGTACATACAGCGGTACAAGAAATAAGATAAGGGGAGAAGTAAGAGAAGAAGGATGGTTTGAAGTGAGTTCAGGAGGGAGACAGGGAAGTGTGCTCTTGCCCCTGCTATTAATATTATACATGGATTACGGATTGAAGAGCATATGTAGACAGCTTGACAATGAGCACACACTACTATTCGCAGATGATGCAGCATTGATTAGGCAGGCGCGAGGGGCGGGACTTGCATGCAAAGAAAATTTTGTGAAAACAGATGGGATGTCCAAATTGGTGAAATAGGTATGAAGATGAAAATTAAGATTATAGCAGATACGGAATATATATATAGAGAAATAGATATAGAGAAAGAACAAATTAGAACATCAATTTAGAAGGAAGAGGACTACAGCGTAGAAAAAACATTAAGTTATGGATATAAAATTCAAATAACATATTGGGGAGGTGGATATGGATGGGTTGATACGAGAAGTAACATACAGTAATGAAAGAAAAGAGCTACATAAGAAAACAACCAAATAAAGAAATAGTGAAAATGGTGATTAAATGTACAAAACAACAACTGAAGGAACCATTAACACTTAAGTGTATAGTACGGAAATGCTGGAAAAAACATAACTGAATAAAAACAACACAAACACAAATAGAGAAGAATGAGTAGGCTCCAGAGATGAGGAGTGCAGAGATTGTGGTTGAGGAGTTACCTACTGAGCGGAGATAGGCTGAAAAAATTGGATACAAATAATCTGACTATTAAAATAACCGGGGACTTTAAAAACAAACCTACGCATTATGATTACGTATTTATTTCATTTTTTTTGAGGAACGTAGGATGGCCTAGTGGTTTATAAATTAACTGAGTCTCGGTTACTTGTTACCATATATAACTAATCAGCAACACGAGGCGATGAGAGGTTCCGTGGTTCCAGAAATACCTCTTGATAGGAGAATAAAATCTCCTTTGACCATTCATTTTTTAACCAAAGCAGATTTGGCATTGATGTTAAACAATAAACATTATATTAGTAAATACCATAAACACGAGAATTTACGAACTAAAGAGTAATGGTATAAGACCACAATTAATCAAATCAAAGAAGAAATTAGGGAGAAGGAACTGGAACCAAGAAGGATATGGGCTGTAAAAAATAATGGATGCCTGTGGCGCCATAGAACCCCACACAGAGCGAGAGAACGGGCTGGCCACACAAGATAAAAGATATTTTATGAGAAAGAAAAAAGCCGTTGGATAAGATTGCCTATGACGGAAACTTTCCGGCGGAGAGAGTGTCTTCTTAAAATGGTGGAGTGTAGTAATAGAAAGAGAAAGAAATGTAACGATAAAAGAATTTAGAACCACATAAACGAGGAGGTTCTGCGAAGGCTAACAAAACTGAGATTAAGAGATCAATAAATAATAAACAGATTCTAACCAGAAAGGGGACTATGAGTTGAATATTATATATATATATATATTTAATAATATAATATATAATATATATATTTATAAATATATATATATAATATTATATATTATATATTATTAATATATATTATATTAATATATATATATTAAATAATAATATAATATATAATATTAATATATATATAATATATAATATATTATATATATATTATATATTCAAATTCCTAATTCACCATTTTTTATCTGAGCCCTAATTACAATCTCAAGTAGAAAAATATTAAGCGGCACTGACGTTAAGTATAATTATTGCGACTTAAACTGATGATTTCGAGCAGAGACTAACAAGAGCCGCGTCTGGAGCTACAGAACTCTATTTCCCGTTCAGGCTCCAGACTATATTCTACAGGAATCACCATTATAATTTCCAGTCCTGGAGTACTCACCGAACTATTATTCAGAAGTCTTACCTGATATTACTACAGAAGCCTCCCGATTGAACGGCTCATTCATTATGTCATCTAAATACTTCTTCTCTTCTTCCTCTTCTTAACTTATCTTTCATATAAATCTTCTTACTTCTATCCTTACTTTACTCTTTAATTTCAAAGCTAATATCTATATTGTTTATATTGGGAGCCTTATCTTTAATTTCAATCAATCAATCCTTCTAAAATAACTTTCAATACCTTCTTTCAACTAGTGGATTTATAAGGCCTGAAAAAAAAAAACGGGTTCCAAAATACGCAGTCCCGGGGATGTCATTTTCACTGATACGCAAATATAAAAAAAAATTAAGATTAGTATTTAAAAAAATTAAAATATAAAAGCACTAATCTTTTTCAGCGGGTATGGTGTTTTCGAGCTATCTAATATTCATGGAAAAACAACAACACTTTTAATTTTATTACACCAAATTATAAAACATTAAAATTTAAAAAATTTAATTATTAAAATTTAATAACTTTTAAAAAACTCAGTTTAAGTTTTAAAGCTTTAAGATGAAAATTATAAATGATAATACCATTGAAAATAGAGTTGGGGTGGTATATTTAATAAGTATATTAAAGTTTCTACTTTAATAATTAAAAAAAAAACTACTAACTACTAATAATAAATAATCTATAAACTATTATATAACCATAATATATTAGCAAACTACTATTAATACTAAACTAATTATAATATAAATACTATCTAACTACTTCTTATACTACTATATATATACCAGCCAAACTGCTAAAGCTACTAACATAAATATACTACTATAACTACTACTAACTACATACTAACTATTAACACTACTACCTAACTACTACTAAAAATTATAATACTAATAATAACTTATTAAAACTTATAACTATAAAAAATAAAAAACTCATTATAATTATATAATTGAGGACTACTAACTATACTTAAACTACACTACTTACTACTACTCTACTAATAAACACTTACTACATTATAACTACTAACTACTACTAAATCTACCTACTTTAACTATTTATTGACTTAAAACTATCATTACTACTCATATATAATAACTAATCGCTACCACTGTTAGTAAACGAGAACTATACTTGGTTAATATCCCCATTATACGCTAGCTTAAATGTATGTTATTTGATTGATAAAATAATAGCAATCTTACTTTTTATTAATATTTAACATTTCTGGTTTCAAAGTTATTTACCATCTGCTAGGTTAAAGTAAGAAATCTTATATTAGGAAAAGATTAATATTAATTATTAGAGAGTTTTTTTTATATTATTTTTTTTATTATTTTTTTTTGTTTTCTTAATTTATTACCTTAAAATCTTTATTTATGTAAGTTAAATTTATTATTGAAGCTAATAATAAAGGCTAAGTTACTAGCAAATTAGGGATCGGAAGAGAGAGGGTGATGTAGTGAATGTGAGACCCATGCATGAAGGGGCTTTATTTGCCCAACTGACTTTAAATAAAAATTAAAAAAGAAAAAAAAGAAAAACAAAGAAGATAAAATTATAAGCTCAGAGTAACAGAGTTTTCTATATTATAAAAAATAATAAGGTTTATAAATAAAATATATATAAATTAAAAAAAGAAAAATAAATTAAAAAAATTATAGTATAAAGATGTGACGAAGTATAATATATTGAAAAGGAAAAGAACAGTGTACAAAGGTGTTACATGTACAACAAAAAGGACAGTATGTTTTTATTTAACTAGAAAATGGTTATTACTACCGATAAACTAAAACAATAAAAATAAGTGATCCCTTTATATTAAAATAAATTTCAATTCCTTATAGTAAAAAAAAATTCTATAAGATAAAGATTAAGACCATTAATTAAAGAGTTTTGAAAAGATTGTCAGGTGATTAAGCTTCATTGGAAGAAATTTTTTGTGGTAAATGTGCATAAAGCAGTTATTATTGACTAGTTCGCATTATATATAAATTAAATGGTGTTATAAATTTTTGTAAAAATGAATAGTTTGGGGACCAAAAGTATTTTGTGTTTAGTTAAGGTAGTGTTGTTGTTGATGATATGTATGTTGAATTGTATGTTGTTGTTGTTATTTGTGTTGATTTGTTGTTGTTGTTGTTGTTGTGTTTAGTATATTATTTTATGTTAGGTGGATTGTTATTTGTTGAGCTGTTGGTGTATGTTGTTATTATGTTGTTATGTTTAGTGGTTGGTTATAGTTGTATTGTTTGAGGTGTACAAGAGAATTTGTTGTTTGTATTTATGAGGTTGGGAAATATATTTATTTTATGGAGGGTGATTATTTGTATTATGGTTATATTAAAATTATAGAGTAGAAGTCTATATCCTGGTTTTTGGGATCTTTTGGTTATCATATAATTAATCTTTTATACTTATTTAAATGTCTATCACTTCATACATTAACTATGATTCTTAAATATTACTACTTATATAATCTTAACTTTACTACTTTAACTATAATAATATAACTTACTAACTATTAAAAACTATAACATAACTATACTTAAACTATACTGAACTAACTACTATATATACTTAATTAAATATATAATACTATCTAAAATATAAATCTAATACACTCACTAACATATAATATATAATAACATTATAATAATATATATATACTACTATAATACATTAAAACTAAAACTACTAAACTAAACTTATTGACATTGCTATTCATTAATATTATAACTACTATTTACTAACTTAACTTATAATCATCAACTAATTATACTATACTTAACTACTACTTTAATAAATAACTATACACTATTAATATATTAAAAACTATAACTACTTAACTACTACTTTAGAACTTAACTTCTTTCTACTACTACTACCTAATACTACTTAACTTAATGTTAAATTATAATAAATTAGCTACACAATAAGTTAATAATAACAGCCAATGTTTTTAATTATTTTATAATATAACTTATTTTACTATTATAATGATACTAGTAGACCATATAATACATATATAAAAAACTGTAATAAAGCATGATATAGTAAAAAACAGTAAATAAAAAGGACAGATGAAAAAATATATAATACCGGTTAGGTATGAAGTTTGGTGAGAGAGGCGCCTATACATAACCCTCTCAATTACATAATCTCTGGGGTATAGGGTGAGGTAAATATTTAGGGGGAGGGGGGAGTAGGTAGGTAATTAATAGATATAATAAATAGTTTTTGTATAGAGTGAGGAGAGTAGATATAGGAGTAGTTATAGGAGGTAAGGTTAATATGAGTAGTATGAGGGTAGGAGGGGGGAGATATAGGATTAGGGGGGAGGGCATTCAGAGACGTGATATTTATATTATTAAATAATTAATAGTTATTTTATAATTTTTAAAAAAAAAAAAATTAAATCAAAATAAAATAATTAAAATAAAATATATAGATAAAAAATAAAACAAAAAAAATAATAAAAATAAAATAAATAAAAAAAATATATTAAAAATTTATAAAAAATAAAAAAAAAACAAAAATACAAAAAAAAAAAAATTAAAATAAATATAAAATTAAAAATAAAATAAAAAATATAAAAAAAAAAATAAAAAAAAAAAAACAAAAAAAAACCTAAAAAAAAAATATCACTAATGACTTTAAAAAACAAAAACCAAAAAATAAAAAAAAAAATTATTAAAAAAAAAAAAAAATTAAAAAACTGCTTTATGATGCCATCAATCTGAAAAAAATTGTCGATATGTTTTAAATTATATTATTAATTTAATAATTTATTTATTTTTTTATTTTATTTAAAATAAAATTAAATTATTTTTTTTTTATTTTTAATTTATATAATATTTAAATAGTATATATATTAATTAGAAATAAATGTCAAATCCTTTATTAAATAATTAAAAAATTGAAAAATTTGAAACGATTTATAATTTTAATGATAAATAAATATGAGAATTATTTATACAATAAACAAAATAAGATTATCAATAAAAAAAAAAAAAAATTTTATATAAAAAAAAAAAATAAAATAATAAAAATAATTAACAGTGTATTATTTTATACATTAATATTTTTTTTATTTTTTTTATTAATTATAATTATTATAATATAAAATAAAAATAAAACATAATATTTAAGCAGGACATTTTATTATAATATTATTTATCTATATTTATTATTATATTTATGTATATATATTATTTATTATTCTTATTATTTTTATTATATTTATTATTTTTATATATATTTAGTGTTATTATTTTATTTTATTTTTATGTTTAATTTATTTTTTATATTTAAAAAACTTTATTTTTTTATCATAAAACTTTAGTATATATTTATTATTATTTTATTAAAATTATTTATACGTTATTTTCTTATTTTATTATTTTTTAACATATATAAGTTCCTTTATACATTTTTTTATTATTCATTTTTTATTATATATAATAATAATATTTCTTTATTAATTTTTATTTTATTATTTTTTTTTTTTATTTTATTATTATTCTTTTTTATTTTTTTTTTTTTTTTATTTTTTTTTTTATTTTTATTTTTATTTTTATTTTTTTTTTTTTATTTTTTTTTTTTTTATATTTTTTTCTTTTTTTTTTTTTTTTTTATTTTTTTTTTTTTTTTTTATTTTTTTTTTATTTTTTTTTTTTTTATTTTTTTTTTTTTTTTTATTTTTCCTTTTTTTTTTTTTTTTTTTTTTTTTTTTTTTTTTTTTTTTTTTTTTTTTTTTTTTTTTTTTTTTTTTTTTTTTTTTTTTTTTTTTTTTTTTTTTTTTTTTTTATTTTTTTTTTTTTTTTTTTTTTTTTTTTTTTTTCTTTATTACTTATATATGTATTTTTTTTTTTTTTTATTTTATTTTTTTTATATTATTTTTATTTTTTTTATTTTATTTTATTTTTTTTATATAAACTATTTTTATTATTTTTTTTTTTTAATTTTTTATATTTATTTTTTTTTATATTAATATATAAATTATATATTAAATAAAAACACTTTTTTTTATTATATTTTTTCATTATTAATATTTTTATTTTATATTAATATACTTTATTTATTTTATAATTTTTTTTTTATATTTTATTTTTATTTTTTATTATTTATCTTTAGAAAGAAAAATAAAAACAAAAAACTTTTTTAAAATATAATAATCAAAAAAAATTATAAAATAAAAACTTAAACAAAAAAAACTTTTATAATAAAAAATTAAAAAAAATACATTTATAATAATAATAAAAATAAAAATAAAATTATAAAAAAAATTAAAAAAAAAAACAAAAATAAAATAAAAGTAATTAATAAATTTGTAAACTTAAAAAAAAAAAAATATAACTATAAAAAAAAAATACTAAAAATTTAAACATAAAAAAACACTTTCAAAAAAATTCAATAGTTATGACATTGATATTTAAGTAGTCTACATTTACATTTATATAATAAATCAGAAAAAAAAAATATTAATAAATATTACGTTAAATAAATATTAAATTCTGAAATATAATACTTCAATATATAAAAAAAAAAAAGTTCTTATTAAAATAATTAATTTAATTTTAAATTAACTTTTATTTAAGGAGTAAATAACTGAGAATTACTATTAAAACAGTTTTCCAATATATAAAATAAATTAATATATCTTAAGTACATAATAATACAAAATAGCACAAATAGAATCTTCCCATCTACATCTAATTCATATACATATACTCTCACCATCAAATCATTTCATAACTACAATAATAAGAATTCATGATTTACTATACCTCATACTCCCTACCCCTTAATCACTAAATCAACAAAATATATAATTACTAAAATAATAATATTGTACTCTTATTTAAATATTATATTAAGAATCTAATCTTATAACACTAACAATAATTACTAAAATAATTATTATATATGATGTGTCCTATACGGTAGATTAATAACGAAAAACTAAATAGAAAACTACTCAATAATAATTACCTATAACGTAAAAAATACGGATAAAAGAAAATCTACCAATACATAAATACGCTTACCTTATCATTAACTGTCTAAACGAAACTAATATATACAGCTAAGCAATAAATTGTAACGATCCAACTATATTCTCTACTACATATATACTAGAGAGGAAATTAAGTTATAATCTATATACCCTTATAATATTATATACGGCTATAGAATTTCATCCTTACTAACTACGTATAATAATAATAGTATATATTAATAATATTAAATATAATATAATAAAAATAAAAATATAAAGCCTTTTACTATACATACAATAATACGATAATAATATATACTACACAGCTACCAGAACGACTATAGAGTATATAGGGTAATATATAGTATTATATAATACGATAAAGTAGTAAATCCTATCTATACATACCTTAAACCTATACGATAGTATACGTAGAGACGAGTAGAGCAGTAGTATGAATATATACCTAGTAAACGTCATACGTATATAAGAATCTATATAACTACTACTATACTATTAATATACCTATAACGTTTCTTAAATACATGATGAGTTAGATAATAAATTATTATACCCTACTATATAATTTTTAACATATACTAAACTCAATCCTACCCCTAGATATCTACCTAGGATTTCATTTACTACTCCCTTACTTAAAAATACCGAGGTATCTAAATATCATTACTATTCCATATACATTTACTATACTAACTATCTATATATAGTATATACGGGATTGCTTAATATAGTTATATAACATAACGAAAAAAAGAATATCCTCTTCCCTACGAATCCCCATACCTATATAAAATCATTAGATCTCATACTAATAATAAATTACTATACTAATATAATCCATACTATATATTAATACTATAAATATCCCTATCACATATATCCATTCCCTCTCTCCTACTCCTATATTCTAAACCTATTCTTACTTATATACAATCAACTAATGACTTAATACTAAACACTTAAACACGATATTTATTACATCATAATTATATAATATTAACTGTTTATGTTTTGATTATTTAATTAAGAATACCTACTAGTAGATAGTTACCCATTAAAAAAAATATAAAAAAATAATAATTAATTAATAAAGTATAGTTTATCTTAAATATAATAATTATTAAAATATATACTACTAGATCCATCCGATTCTTCCTCCCCTACGACTATCTCTACCTAATCCTTCCTACGTATAAAGTTGTTTTCTAAAAAAAAATAATGTGTCAAAGTTCTAAAAACTAAACTACATAACATTTTTTGATAAAGTAGTCGAATAAGCAAGTTTTTTTGGTGGGAGCGACAACCTCCATCTTTCCCTAATCCTCTTTTTTCTTTTTTTTTGCTTTTCTTTTTTTCTTTTCTATTTTTTCTTTAATATTAAAGTTTTAAAGTGTTTATTATTACAATTTAAAATGTTACGTTTTTTTAATAGGGTAAAAAACACCTTTATATCGTATCAAATTGTAGATTATTAAACTTATTCATGTATAATTTTAGAGATCATAAACAAAATAAAACCCAAAACTTTAAAATATAACCTAAAAAAAAAAAAACATAAACCTAAAATTTAAAACCACTACCTCATTTTTACTTCATCATCATTCAGCTAGGAACTCATTAGCGAGTCTGAAAACGCATATAAAAACCTGTTAAGCACACCGATACATCCCATTGAGAACTCTTCTCTTTTCAATCTTCAATATATATATATAATATAATATATATATACTATATATATATATATATATATTATATATATATATATATATATATAATTATATATATATCATATATATAATATATATATTATATATATCAATGGCTGTAAACAACCAACTTAAGCTACCCCTCTGTCCTCAATTGATTCTGGCGCTATGATGGTCGCTACAATTGTTAGTAAACAATTTAAAACACACACACAAACACACCACAAACACAACAAACAACACACACACACATCACACACAACCACACAACCAACACAGCACATACAGATACCACACACCATGTTTAATAAACAAAAAAATTTGGGATGTTGTGAAGTAAAAGACCGTAAAAA
>JABUQX010002970.1:0-2500 GCA_015478945.1 Trachelipus rathkii
ACAACGCATTTGATTGGTATGTGGATGCTATATTATTGAACAATTATGGCATACAGATTGCAATTTTCTCATGAAAGTTTAATCACTGCAAATATGGCAATAGACATCAACGCAGCTTTTGACATAGTTCCCAAACACAACTCAATTCATAAAATAATAAAATCAAACATCTAAGCTAATTTAAAGAAATTTATATCTAGCTTCCTATTAAGTAAAACAGCTCAATTACAGTAAATATTAAAAACGGCATACCTCAAGGAGCAATCCTATTTCCCGACCTTTTCAACTTATTCATAGCCGATCTTCCACCACCACAAACAGACCACACAAACATAACAACCTACGCAAATGACATCACCATTGCCACTGCAGACCAGAACCTAAAAACCTGACTGACTGACAACAGAATGTTCGCTTCATCAAATAAATCATCTATCACACTAATCACCAAAGACCGACAACTCGGTACCACCCACCCCCAAATCTTCATAAACAACACAGCTATAACACCAAACAAAACGCCTAAAATCCTTGGTGTAACACTTTCACAAAATACATAGATAGCATAACATCAGCAAATAGGAAACTAAACACGGTAAGAACTATAGCCATCACTGACATCACAAATAACAAACATATATCCACCACCTTATACAAACAATTCATCTGCCTAACACTAAATTACGCCTCACTAACATGGCACCCATTATTGACCAAGGGAAATATAAGAAAGCTACAAATAATCCAAAACAAGGTACTTAGAATTATAACAGGATGCATATCTACAACTCCATAACAACATCTACATGATGAAACATTCAAATACTACATATAGACAACACTTAGAAATGATAGGCACTCAATTCTTCACCAAAATACAAACACCTCAGCACCCATGTCATACCGCCCTCTCTAACCCTATTTATCACAGGCTTAAACAACCTCCATCCTCTCCAGCATTATTCTACAATCAAATTCTGAAATACATCCCACAACCACAGAACATCTCATACACCAAACAAATGCACACACTCCTAACGGAAAACTATTTAAAAAACAGACCTCCAAACAATATACTAAATGAACATCTACCAGCAATAGCACCAGAATTTAACTCTCTCCCAAGAACCATTCAGTCATCCTTAGCCAAACTAAGATGCGGCCACCACCTAAATTTGCCACACTATAAATATAGATTCGACCTTAATCAAACCACTTCGAATATCTGCACAAATTGCAACCAGGTCCCGGAAACTGTGTCACATTTCTTACTAGACTGTCACTCTAACCTTCAACCCAGAGTGATCTGGGAAATTTCTTCCCTGGACAATCTGTGGAGGAGACCGGCAGCGGCGGCGGGGTATCTGGACAGGGTAGGGTGGTCAGGGGAGAGAAGGTAGGAAGGTTTATATTATTGATGCACCGATACCATGGTATCGGTATCGGCAATTTTGTGAGTAGTAGTATCGGTATCGGTAAAATTTTTGGCCGATACCCTTTTTACCATACCAACATTTTGGGCGTTCTGTTAAATTGATTTTTGATATATTATATATATATATATATATATATATATATATATATATATATATATATTATATATATATATTATTATATAGTATAATAATATTAATATATATATATATATATATTTCATTCTTTTCTTTATCTTCCTCTTAATTTTCCCAAGAATGGGAGTAAGGTGCGTGAAGAGCTTCGGAAAAGAAAAGCAGTAGAAGAGCATGACATAATGTCGAAAAGAAAGCCCCAGCCTTACCGCCCCTCAGTACCATTAATTAGCGAGAACGACGCAGTCAGAAAATCCACCCTAAAAGCTTCATGGGACAGCGATGAACCCTCACATGGTAGATCGTCAGTGTAAGGGTTTATCCCTTGGCCCAGGTGGGCCACAACCATACCCCCTGCACAATCCCCCGCCATTCACTCCTGTTATACACCTTTCTTCTCGCCTCTACCAACTCACATTTCTCGTCCTTCAGACATTCATTCAACGCGACTCAATCCACTTTCCTCTTCGGTCTCCAAGCCGGTCGGTTCCCAACACACTCGCCAACTATACATTCGCTTAACCAAACGACTATCATCCATCCTTTCCACATGACCAAACATCTCAACATACTTTCATTTATTCTCTCATTTACCCCTTTCTCCACCACCACACATCTCTCTAATACGTTCATTCCTCATTTTATTATTTCTTCTCACACCTAGCATGCCCCTAAGATTGTCCATCTGAACACATTGACCTTTAGATCTTCCATACTTCTTATTCCAGACCAAAGTCTCACTACCATACAATAACACAGGTAAACACATACCCTCATGTAAGACTCTAGCGCACTCAAGACTTAGTCCTTTACATTCACCAAACGATTTAATTGCACAGCACCTTCCTGCCATTCACACTTTCCTACTACACTCTGCATCATCGTTCCCTTCTCATCCAACACATACCCTAAATATTTTAACTCAGACACTT
>JABUQX010002970.1:7500-20000 GCA_015478945.1 Trachelipus rathkii
AAGATATTTCTGGTCTGGTTTGTTGAGCTATCCAGTTTAATTGTCCAACCATTGATCTGTATTCTGTTTGTTCTTCTTTATTTAATATCCTCTCTTCCTTAAATTTTTTTTATCTGGTACTTTCATATTTCTTACATAGGAATTCTGCTCTAGGATAATTTCCTCATTTTGTTGATCCACGTTCAAACCAATGTAACAAAATTTCCTTTCACTCTCTTTTCCTATTTCCAATTTCCTTTTTAGTTCTCGAATTATCTTTTCTTCAAACTCAGTATTTCCTCCATAGCAAATATCGTCCACATGTATGCACATGAGGCCGATGATTCGGCTGTTTTTCCTCCAATATACTATAGTTGGTTCCAACTTACTCTTTGTTCCTCCAAGTGATTTTATTATGTCCATGATGCTTTCGTACCATATTCTCGCTGCGTCTTTTAAACCATACACAGTTTTCTTCAATTTCCATAGGTAGTTGGTTTTTGCTTCTCTTGGAGGTTTTAAATACACATTTCTCTCTATGGGTTTACCTTGTAGATAAGCTGTTTTAATATCTAATGTTTTGCATTTCCATCCATTTTTCTGAATTACAGCAAGACACATTTTTAATGATTCGTTGGCACATGTTGGTGAATCAGTTGTTAAATCTCCTTGTTCCTCAAAACCTCGAGCAACAAGACGGGCTTTGCATTTTCTTCTTCCGTTTTCTGATTTTTCTGTAATGACCCATCTAGTCGTAATAGCTTTTTGATTCCTTTCTTGTACAGACTCGTACACTCCTTTCTTTTTCCAGCTACTAAGTTCATCCATTTTTGCTCTATGTATCTCTTCATTTTCGAAATCTCCTAACCATATTTCATCCCCATCTATATGTTTTATATCTTGGAAATTTCTCAAATCTATCCATTTCTCATTTCCATGATCTAAATCTATTATGTTGTAGCTATCTGACCATTTTTGGCTATTTGCTTTTCCAGCTCTACTTGTTATTCTTATTCTTGATTTTTCCTTTGTTTCTTTGTCAACTATCTCATAAGATTCCCCCAATCTCACCTTCGGTGTTTCTTGTTCTTCCTCTCCTTGGTTCTTATCTTCTTCTTCTTCTGATTCAGGTTCTGTTTCTGATTCCGTTTCGCTTAGGTGTTCTTGCTCTTCTTGTATAACCACCCTTACTTCATCGAAATGTTTTGCCATAGGCATTCCAACTATTGGCCTAGCGGGTGTTTTCTTATATTTTATGCATGTATCGCACTTGCCTACTATGTCTATTATTTTCCTTTCCAAGGTCTTCTTAAATCTTTGATACTCTTCATTCTTCTTATACGCATCATTACAAATTCCAATTAATTTTCCACTACTAGCATGTCCGAATTGTAAATGGAGTTTTTCTATTCTTTTTCCAATTATTTCCTTGTTGGTCCACCATTCCCTGTCTATTCCAAGCCACATCTTGTGCGGTTCCAGTTTCTTTATCAATGCAATCTTCAGATGTTTTTCATTCTTCCCTTTACATGGTATTATGTAGTCTGAAAAACGCTTTGCTATAACTATTCCTTTCTCGAAGTCTATTACTGCTCCTATTTTCTCTAAAGTTTCTTTTCCAATCAACCAAGGAACGTTTCCTTCTATTATTGTAGTTCTTATACTTACTTTGTTTCCCATTAATTTTGTAGGTATATCAACATTCTTTATCCCTTTACATAATGTTTCTCCAAAATGAAACGCAGTGTGGTCTTCTATAGCTTTTTTGTTCAATTCTTCAATTTGTTCTTTGGTTAATCTACTCAAAATTCTTTCCATATAAAAATTACCACACACCGTTCTTGCACTTAGTTGATCATATAATTGCTGTATATTTTCATCAGTAGTTTTACACTCAATTATTAATAATTTACTTGTTTCTGAACTAAAAACTTCGATTACACGATCTTGTATACGTAAAAGAGAGCTTAGTCTCCTATTTTGTCTTTATTCTTCCAGTTCTTTGGACAATCTATTGCCCAATGTTCACTTGCCTTGCAAATATAACAGGTTCTCTTATTCACTGGACATTTATTCGCCCAATGTGTTTCCGATCTACACTTAAAACATTTCGTAACGGTTCCGTATTTCTTGTTAACAGGATTCTTCTTGTCCCCTTCCATCCAACAAGTCTTCTTTATTCTTCTTCTTTTTCCTTTTGCTCTGAAAAATACGTGTGAGTACGTTTTTAATATTTCCATAGCTATATTCTTCCTTGCAGCAGGCTCCCAACGCTTACATGAAGATCATTGAATTCAATTTTGCTTGCTTCATTTATTTCTTACAATTTCTTGAAACAATATTTATTCATTTATTTATTTCTACAATTTCTGAAACAATAATATTATATATATTAGTTTCATTATTATATTTTTTATATTTTAATAATAAACTACCCGCTACGACAGTACATATATTTGTTTTTCTAACTACTGGCATAGAATATAAAATAATTATCATATATATATTAATATAATAATATATATATATATCATATAATATATATATATTATACTAATATATAGTATATATATTATATATATATATATATATATATATATATATATATATATATATCATTTCTTGCTGTATTAATTTTTTTTATTGTGTTTTTAGAAACTTTTTGTGAAGAAAAGAAAAAGTTTGGAGTTCTTCGATCAGGATCACGTTCGTTGTCAGATACAGCATTCAAGAGGCTCAAGAATTCTCGTGGGAGGATTCTACCCACCCAAAGCGGCGTGTGGTAGACAGGAAACTGGGTCTATTATTATTATTATTTTTTTTCATTATTATTATTATTTTATTGATTGTTAACATTGAAGGCAAATGTCCTTCTCTTTTAATATTTTCTAATATATGTGCTGGATATCTCGTGCAGTATATCAAAACAGTTGACAAGAAGAAGTGTAGTTTTGTAAGTTTTGGGTTTCTAATTATCTCATAGATTTTCTTTATATTCGTCTGTATATGTTTCTTTGTGTTGTCCATTTCCATTTTGCTTAATATTCTTCATTCATGTCCACTGACGACATTTCCAATCTTGACAACATTTCTAATAATCCTAACGCTAATAATATTGTTAATGAGCAAAATTCGGGTGACGAAAACGTAGCTCAAAATATTTCTTCGGCTGATTCTTCTCTTAATTCCGGGACCATGCAGCGTCCAGTTCTTAACATTGACAGGTTATCTCATTCGCGGCCGAATGTTCCTTTATTGATAGGGTTTGTTAATAATAACGTGTGGGCCAGAATTATCAGGGTGGTTCAATTCAGTTGACGCTTACTTCGCAGATGAAGGAATTACAAGCGATGTAGAAAAATTGAGGGCTTATATAAGGTTTGTTTCTCAAAAAGAGGGTAATGTGGCTTACCTGGTGCAAAGTACGCCAGAGTTAAGGGGAGCTGTTTCATGGGAATCATTTAAAAATGATCTATCATTAGTTCTCAATCCTCTAGTTTCTAAATCCACGTTCGAAACGTTCAGTGACTTCGTAAGTACAAAGTGGTCTCCTAACCATTCATTGCCCGAGTTCTTAACAGAAGCTCAGAAGTCATTACAGTCTTTTATCGATCTCTGCGGCTCCTCTTAGCATGATATAAAGTTTAGTGGACGACAGCGTCGTCTCCTCTTATTTTCTAATTTATATCGAAGTGCAAAGCCTCAATTCCCAAAGATTATTCATGAGAATTTTGTATAAGTAAATCGATACCTCAACAGTACAAACGTATTTACCGAAAGAACAAGTGTTCTTATACATAATGGTAAGGTACGCCTATCTTCTTTTTAACAGAAACATCGAATTCGTTCAATCTAGTCCGGTGTTATGTGTAAACGCAATCGGAGAAATCTCTTCTTCCCAGCGCATCTATCAGTCCTATAATGTAAAGTGTTCCAAGTTTTATCGTAAATCGTTCTCTCATATTGAATAATTCTTGTTGCTAGGAGTCCTAATTGATAAGGAAACCATTGTTCTTGCCGTCGATGTTTGGAAAATAATGGCCATAGGCACTGCCTCATGTATTTTTCGACCTTTCTGTGTCTCTGCTTTCAAAAAATCATCTAGGGGTTCGGAAGTAAATTAGCCGGGGCCACAAACTTGGCAACTCTTCTGAGGAAGCGTTTCGTCGTGTAGGGTTATAAATCATTTCAATCATTCCAATTATTCTAATAATAATAATAATTATATCTCAAAACACATCCAGTGTAATCCATAATCAGGCAAGTTTTGGTAAAAATCCGCTTGTTCAAAAAGAGTCAAATCCACGTTTTGACCCATGCTCAAAACAATCCTAGAAGTTATTATAATGGGAATCAGTGCCAAAATATGACAAGATCATATTCCAAGGGTGTTAATAATGTAAATAAGGGGCGTAATATGCGATATAATAAAGGTGAAACCGCGGTACGAAAACCCGGAAATAGAATAAGTAGAGACGTATCCCCGTACTCGTATCGATATTCTGAAGAGAATCCTGAAGTTCAGGTAAGTCTTTTGGATCCTAATTACGATCCTAACGGAAGGTTTTATAATAAATTTGATAGAAATAATTCATTTGGGCACGAATTTACCCAATTTAATCCTCATTTTCCGCACGATTTCTCCCGAAACCGCTGTGCAAATCTGCGTAATCCGCATCATTTTTCTCGTAATTCTGTTCGTTCTTCTTCGTCTAGGGGGTCATTTTTTTGAATGGGACCACGCATTCTCAGTCTCGCAATGTTGTGATGTCCAATTTAGAGGCGAATATTGTTAATATAGTTAATTCAAATCCGTGTCTCACTAATGTAAATGGTGTTGAAGACAATCCTCTTATAGGAAAAAGTTATTATGTTAAGATCGATTTGACGGTCGAATATGAGTTTATATATGGTATAACGTCGTATATCGATTTAGGGAGTGGGGTCTCGCTTCTGAGATGGAAGGTATTTGAGAATTTAAAGAAATTATATCCTCTCAAATTAGAAGAAAACAACATTGTCTTAAAATCTATTTCTGGAAACGTCATACAAAATTTGGGACGTGTCAAACTCCAAATGTTGTTAAATAATCATCTGTTTAATATCCATGTAATTGTTGTCGGAGATCAATGTTCTTTTAGCGGGAATATGCTTCTTGGTACGGATATTTTAGGTTCCTTACCTGTAGTTTTCGATTTTAAAAATGAGTGTTTATATATGAATGAACATATTGGGTGCACACAAATTCCTCTGGTTGTTTATGATCCGTTAATTTATGATCCAAAAACCAGTATTGATCCTCGCATGTACGATAAATCGCATCCACTTTTTGAAGAATCAAATATCAATCTCGTTCGTTCTCCGTCCAATTTAAGTCATCTTAATTTTGAAGATGAATCTCTTGTTCATGAATTATCCATTTATAACGATCAATGTTATGAGTTATTATTGCCGAACACAGTTAAGTTCGAAGCTTATTCTAGCGCTATTCTCTCTGTTGATATTCGATCTCAGGCCGGAACTTCGCCGCCTAATGATATTCATCTCGTAAGTGAGAAAAATTCCATATCCAATGTTCTTTTTGCAAATGTTCTCAGTACAGTAATAGATGGTACTATGTTAATAAAATGTGTAAACTTCAGTCCTTCCGCTATCACAATTGATAAGAATACAGTTGTTTCTTATGCTAATCCTCTTGCTCTTCGTAGCTCTTATTCTAATATAAATAAAATAGAATCGTCTCAGGGTCTATCTGATGATCAACTTCGCAATGTTTATAAGGAAATTTTACTTTCCAAATCGAAGAAAGAATCTGATTTATTGGTGCTGCAAGATATTGCTCAAATGGAGCAGATCTTAGATTTTCTTTTAGCACATAAAGATGTTATTGCTTTAGGGGATGATAAAGTAGAATGTAGTCCGTTAGGGGAATTCAAAATAGAAATTGTGCCCGACTCACAAAAATATTTCTATACTCCAAATTATCAGCTTCCGCATAAATTCCAGGCTGACATTAACAGCTGGATTGACAAGTGTATTTTCCAAGGTTACATAGAGAATTCTGACTCTCCTCATTCGAATCCTCTCATTGTCCTCCCGGTCAAAGGTGATTCAAAACCAAAAATAATTTTGGATTTTAGGAAGTTAAATAAAAGTATTGTTCCTCTTCAATCTCCGATTCATAAGGTGTAAGAAACGATTTCCAAGTTAGGTAATTCACATATCTTTTCAAGTTTAGATGTTTCCTCAAATCCTTATGGCATAAAAGTTGCTGATGAAAGCAAGCCTTATTTATCTTTTTCTTCTCACAGAGGGCATTACCAGTATAAGATGGTACCTGAAGGTGTGAGAAATTCTTCCAATGTGTTTTGTAAAGTAATAGAACTAGCTCTTTCTCATTTATTAGGAATTCAGCATTAATTTATCTCGATGACATAATTGTGTATTCAAAGGATATAGAATCCCATTATCAAAGTCTCAGTTTAGTTTTTGCCGCGCTAAAGAAAGCGAAATTGAAGGTGAAACTAGAGAAGGCAAATTTCTTTAAACGTTCGTTAGTTTATTTAGGGTTTATGATTAGTTCTAAGGGTTTATCAGCTGATCCTGTAAAGCTACAAGCTTTAAAGTCGTTTCCGGTTCCCACCGATGTATCCTCTGCTCGTTCTTTCGTTGGTTTCGTATCATTTTTTCGTAATCTTGTGCCTTCGTTCTCAACCATTGCTCAACCCATCACATCCTTGTTCAAAAAGAACGCTAAATTCGTTTGGCTCAGTGAGCAACAGATAGCTTTTGATACGTTAAAACAAAAGTTAATCATCGAACCATTGCTTCAATTTCCGGATTTTAGTAAGGAATTTATCATTTCAACGGACGCAAGTAATATCGGTTTAGGTGCTGTGTTGGCACAGAAGGATGATCAAGGCAATGACCGTCCTGTTTCCTTTGCTTCTCGTACGTTGAGTAAAGCAGAGAAGAACTATTCCTCCCTTGAAAAGGAAGCACTGGCTATTACGTGGTCTTTAGCTAAGTTTAGAAACATAGTTTTCGGTTATAAAATTCGTATCTACACTGATCATCAACCATTGGTTGCTATTTTTAAGAATAAAGACTTAAATAATAAAATGGCAAGATGGGCCATCAAAGTTAATTCGTTCAATCCTGAAATCTTTTATATAGAGGGAAGAAAGAATATCTGCCCGGATTATCTCTCTCGCTCCAATTCATTCAATTTCCAGTATCGATTATTCTTGTATCACAAAGAAGTTTTTCAATCTTACATCCGATGTAATAAAAACGGAGCAAAGAAAGTGTTCAAGACTTTCTCCAATCATTAATTCCATTAAAACAAATGGTCAAAGTATTAATTTCCCACATGTTCTCATCCACGATATTTTTATATTATGTACCAAAGGAAATGCAATCTCGATAGAAGTTCCAGAATCGACTTGTATATAACCAGTTCTTAGTTCTTAAATCATTCTAGTTTAGGGGCTGGACATCTGGGTCACGTGAGAACCGAAAAACGTATCCGAGAACGGTACATCTTTCCAAAGATGTCGAAATTAGTTTATGATTTCTGTAGAGTGTTCTTCATGTCTTAGGGTGAAGGGTAATATACCTAAGAGAGCGCCCATATTCAAGTATCCCGTTCCATACCAGCCGTTCTGCAGAGTTCATACCGATATCATAGGACCTTTACCTCCATGTAAAGCGTCAGGTGCTAAATATATTCTTGTTTTTAAAGATTCTTTAACTCGTTACGTTGAGTTATGTGCTATTCCGTCTCGTAGTGGTATTCATATTGCTAATGCTTTGCTTCATAGGGTTATTGTAAGACATACAACACCAAACGTTCTTCTTAGTGACAGGGGTGGTGAATTTGTTTCGTCGTTCTTTAAGCAATTATGCAAGCTTTGGAAGATTAATAAGGTAGAGATAACCGTTCGCTCACCAATTTCTAACTCGTTGATAGAGCGCGCCAACTTGCAAATTGAGAATTATTTACGTCATTACGTGAATGAAAAAGGTAATGATTGGTCTAATTTCCTTCCTTTCGCTCAATTGTGTATTAATTCTTCTTATAATGAGACCATAGGGGACTCCCCACATTTCATTTTATTTGGGTACTCAAAAAGATTGCCTTACGATGTAGAGAACTACGTCACTCCTTTCACGAATCCTGATAAGAATTATTGTCCCACTCATGAAGAGTTAAAAGATATAGTTATTAGAACTAATTTGATTCGTGAGATAGCGAAAGAAAATTTAGAAGCAGAAACAAGAAAGTTTGTAGAAAGACAGCATAAGAAAGCTGAAGATAGAAAGATCTTAAGTTGGTAGTAGATATTTATCTTGATGTTAAAACCTGCCTGGAGTATCGTACAAAAATTCGTTTCCGTCGTTGGGGGGTACTTTTTAGAGTGATTGGTACTCGGGAGAAACAGGTTTATTCTTCAATGTCTCCAGACATCTCGGTGAAAATTCGCCGTCCATAGCGATTAATTTCAAAAATCGTGCCAGAGCATTTCAGATTCAAAAATCATGTTCAAATGCCAAATCGTCTTGTCTGTTTAAGGATAGTATCCAAACAAGTGCATTTCCATGTGATAAAAATGTGTGAAGATGATCAATCTGGACAGTATAAATTCAGATGATGACGAGTCTGAAGTTGTTATGTTCCCTCATAAATTTTCAAAGTGTGTAATAAAATGCCGTCTGTTCAGCAGCAACAAGATAATCATAGGTATTCCAATTCGTCTTTTCATGATCTTGTAAGGTCATTTTCTAATCCTAATTCTCAACAAAGTGTTCATGATAGTTCGCAGGAGTGCTCATTTTTGTCAGATAGTGTTCCAAATTCTTCGTTTTCTGGTTTCGAAAATCAAAATGAGAGTGTAAATAGTTCAAGTTTCTATAAGTCTAGTTCATATTCTGATGATTTCTGATAGTAATTACGTTCCATATCAACACTATCAGGGCCCTCGTACCCAAAGCCCTCGATGGTTACGTTCGAATAATAAAGTATCAAATACTCATAGTACTCCTATTTCTAAAGACGATCAAAGTCAAGCTTCTTGTTCTCATTGTCCTACTTATCGTTCGTTCTCAGAATAGTTCTCAGGTTTTTCTCTGTCAACGCAAACTGCCATTTGTCATGTGATGGTTTGATAGAACAATGAGAGATATCGTATGTGTATATAAATTAGCAGTATGTATTGTTAATAAAATCAATCTTAAAAACATGTCTTAATCCCTGTTTCCATGTACCTGGAATTGCTGAGAAAATAACGAACGAAGATCTTGAGAAGAATGAAGAAGTTTTTGTTTTTCTTATTTATTATTGTATTATAGATTTTATCTTCATGAGTAATTACGAAGTAGTTTGTTTTGAGTAAACATATCTGTCCCAGAAATGTAAGTAGAATTTACAAGTGTAAATATTTTTCCTAGGGGGAAGCTTTTCTTTCCCGACTCGTATATATATACTATATATATATATTATATACCTATATATATATATCCCTATATATATATATATATATATATATATATATATTATATATATATATATATATATTTCATCTTTCAGAGTAAATAAAACAATGCATACTCGTAATTAGTATTTTGTGTTAGAAAGAGTAAGGTGCATTGCGTCGCTATGAATGTATAAAGAATACTGTAGCGCATTGCATCGAGAGAGTCCTTTCCTGAGTGTCGTGAGAGAAGGTCGTGTTTTGTGCAGGCTCTAGCGGAGGTGGGATATTGTACTCCGAGCCTAAAGTGTGTGTTTCATGTAAAAACTGTTACTGATAATCAATTTTATGCAGCCATATCAATATTTATGCTTAAGAAATATTAGCATAAATCTCTCTTGTCTTTAATGTCTAGAAGTGACATGCATTTATTATCTTATTTCTACGAAGCTAGAATTTATCAAGTCTTGCATCTTTTTATATAAAGTGAATGAAATATTTTATTGATCTTTGTTTTGGAAAATTCGCAAGTGAAGAATCTCCATATTTTATGTTCCTATTACGGAAGTATCGTAATCTCTCATCAGGCTGTAATCAAGGTAAACACATCCGACTTTAATCACATCTCTCCCACTCACATCCATTATATTTTGTTGTGACTCGAATATTATTTGATTGATGAAACTTATGTAAATTTATCCCATTCAAGAATACTATATTATTGTTAAGAATATTACTATATTTTAAGAAGACGTTACAAGATTATTTTTATGTGAATATAAAAAGGATATCAAATTACATTTTCTACATATCATTTATTAAAGGCATATGAACGTAATAGATTATTAAAAATTATTTGTAAGAAGTTCCATTCTCATTCTCCTCGTTTTTGAAGCATTCTTAATTTCTTCTAGAGCGTAGATTTATTTTAACGTGAGTCCACCAGTCAAATCCCCAAGAACTTAATCTTCTCGAAATCCGATCCTACCATATAGGTAAGCACGTGTCAAAGAAAAAGAAGACCTGTAATATAATGAAAGAGTTATAGAAACAGGGGAGATATATATATATATATATATATATATATATATATATATATATTATATATATATATATTATTATATATATATATATATATGATATATATATAATATATATATATATATATATATATAGTCATGGTGTGTAAAAAAAAAACCATCGATTTTTGTTATGTAAAAAAAACCCACTCTGTATCTCGGTATATATGATGTTTAGAACCAAAAAATTTGGTGGACCTATTAACCCCATCGAGTATGAGTAAAAAAAAGTGTTATAATGGTTCAAATTCGATTTTCTGAATTTTTGGAATTTTTTAAAATTTCAAAAATTTCAAAAAAAATTCAGCTCATTTTACTGATTTTTTGGGACTTTTCCAGCAGTGGCTGCATCAAGAAATCTATGAATTAGTATAAAATTGAATTAAATTATGTTGGTCCCATATTAGATCTCATCCCAGAACAAATTTCATGAAATTTTATGCAGCCCATCAACACACACATACCATCCAACTTGTACCTCAAAAAAAAACCATGTGTAATGTAAAAAAAAAACACCTCCAAATTAATTGAAAATGTGCATGTATATGCGCTATAACTCCTGTCAACATGCTGTAAGGTTGTTTTTTTTTCCTTCTGTCAGTGTGGGGTCTAAAAAAAATTAAAAATGTAACAAAAAAAACCCAAAAGTATCAAAATGTACTATAAAAAAAACACATTTTTTTTTTTACCTTTTTGTATATATTATTATATTTTGTATATATAAGGTGTCTACCCCTATGTTATAAGGTATAGGGAATCGATTCCCGTGGTTTATAACGGATTTGAGGCATTCCTACCACAGTTTAGTATGAGTTATTACCCCTCCCCCCCTTTTCCAGTGCACCTATATGCAACTTTTTTATTTCTCGAGCTACAGAGCTGAACTTGATGTCGAACAGTATGTTTTGGGGTATGCCGAGTTGATTCCCGAGGTGTTTGAGGGAATCAGAGAATGCGCTGAAGTGTTAGTGCGGTGCGGAGCACCTCTCTAACACTTCGAGCCATTTTTTTATTTTTCAAGGTATATGTCCTGAGTTTGGTGTTGACTAGTATGTTTAGATGGTCTGCGAATCAATTACCGGTATTACCGAGTGGATCAGAGCAATCCTTAGGGCATTTAACACTGGTGTTGCGGTGCTCATGTATATTTTTAGGTTTTTAAGTGTTTTCTAGTTAAGGTATCTATTTTAAACTTACTACCGTGGTTGATGAAGGTGCTGCCTGCCTGGGCCCGAGGTTTCATACCGCCATGTCCAAGGACTTAGAAGGTTGAAAATGGAGAAGTGAGTGGAAGAGAACGAACGAAATAGAGTATGTTAGTTTAAATTGATGCCTGATCACATGAACGCGATACGAGAGCCAGACAGGATTTTTGGCTCCAGCTACAAATTGAGTCAAAAGAGGTACCTTTTATATGTTTTCAATGGTGTAGAACTCATTTTTGAGGGTTTCAACAATCCCAATTGAGTTTGAGGACCCCCTTGAGGGGGGTCCCCATTGAAAAATAGAAGAAAAGCACAGAGAAGGAGGTAATAGAATTTATGCTACCAAACAGTTATGTCCATTAGAAACTGTCTTAGCTTCTCATATATTTTTTGAGGCCATCGACAGTACCTTGGCACCAGGAAATTCTGTCAAGATTAGTGACCAGACCTTGCTCAAAATTCACAAGATCTAGGGGCAATTTATAAAGAGATTAAGATAATTATTCTCATAAAAACCTATTCAAGGAGGGGGGTAGGGGATGTAAGTAAAAACCTATTCAAGGAGGGGGTCTAAAGGGTGTTGGGGATGTAAACTGCAACAAAATCAATGCAATTAACCAGCTCACAACGAGCTCCAGCCATTCCACTTCAAGATCTATTTTAAGGTAGATAAAATGTATTTATTTTTTAATTTTAATTTTTTTTTCTTTATTTTTCTTCATTTTTATTATTAATTACCTTTAAAACATTTTATATTAGCTACT
>JABUQX010002970.1:25000-37060 GCA_015478945.1 Trachelipus rathkii
GTTTTCTAAACACACAGAAAAGAATATTCGCCCAAGTTAAAGGTTATTCGTTAAAATATAGAGCATCCTGAATTTTTAAACAAAAACACAGTAACCCCAGACGTAAAAAATACAACTCAGAAAAGACCTCGCCATAAAGTCTATTTCTGAGAAAAAAGCAAAGGCTTCAAAAGATTGTACTCAAACAATCAATCCAGCTATTTGAACAACCACCAACCAACCATCTAACAATCTGCAAGATAGTTCTAGCTCTTCGGAATCTTCCTATAACTCTTCTCCGATTTCCTTTATCAGCACTCTCCAAAGGGATCCTATACCCTAGAAGATGAATTGGATAACAGCTCCCAAATGGAGCTTGAAGGTTGATGAATCCATTTCTCTTTCTAATGCTTCATGCACTTCCGAAAAAAGTGAATGGAAAACTGTTCTACGTAAACGTCGCAAACGCTCTAAGCGTTCTGGGTCTGTTTGAGGCATGAAGAGAGACCTAGAGGTCCCCCATTCTCCAATCAAACTGCGCCCAATTTTCCCAAAAATCAAACAGAGCATGATGAAATCTGGAAAAATCTCAAGTATTCAGACCATTATTGGAAGTCGATATCGCAACCCCAACACATTCTCAAAAAAGACAATACCCCTCTTGGGACACCTTCCCTAACCATTTCCATGGAAACAACTCTTATGTCCCTCCTACATTTCTGAATCTGCTTGCCAAGCGGATACTGATACCGCTCTCATTAATAAATAATGAGCATTATGGATACTTCTATTACCAACCAAGACCACATAACAAGTTGTATTTGGTTGAACTCAACTTATCCCGTATTCATGGTGAAGCTTCTTCACCAAATAACCACTGAAAATTCCTTCCCAAAAGAGGTCATACAACCATAAATCTCTGGGTGTATGGTAAGACTACTCTTACCCCCACGGATTTGCTGCCGCCTCCTCGCCGAGACCCACGTCTCAACCTTCCCTCTCCATCCGAACCCACCACCAAAACTACCCTATCAACATAGAGACAATTGTCTCTAAAAGAACATCATCATAATATTTATAACATCATGACCATTTTATTTTTCTCTCTTCAATGGAATTGTCGTGGCTATTACTTTAATTTCAAGAATTGTTCAATTAATAAACATATGTACACCAAAAAGTATTAATATGTTTGCAGGAACTTCGCACTATGTCATCGTAACTTCTTCAACCATCCGATATAAATCGCCGTTTAACTTCCTATAGTAAGAGGTGACTAAATGAATAGGGGAGGTGCAGGAATACTCATTCAACAAATCTGTCCCCTATGCCAGTCCTCTTTCCAAACCAAATTCATGCAGTAGCGGGCACGAAATTCACTTGTGCCACCGACTTAAACTATATGTTCAATCTACTTGGCCTTCCAGTAGTGAATTTACTAAGGTCGACTTCGCTGATCTTTTTAAAACAGCTTACTACTCAGGTTGTTATTACTAGGAGACCTTCAACCTCCGCCACCCATTATGGGGTGACTCTGTCGCTTCGTCTAAGTCCAAGATCTTAATAGATCTCCTACCCCCCTTTTCCCTGGGATGCCTTTAAACAGCACTCCCCTACATACGAATGTTTAGATACATACACTTCTTCTTGTATTTTAATATTTCCTTTTGCTCCCATTCCCTTATGGATCGTTTTACTGGTCCCGTTTTGATTATTTACATTATTCGGCAGCGATCATTACCCAATAGCATTAAATGGAGCTTGCTCCAAGCCCAATGCAAAAACCCAACTCCAGTTCGGCGTTATGATCGGAGCGGAGTGGGCTCCTGTTTATCAGCAGCAGCTATTTTTCTTTCTCCTTTCAATAAACGCTTTCCGACTGTTGATGATGCCTTTTGCCTCTTCCAGAAAGTAGTCATCTCGGCAGCGAAGCTTGCATTCCGCAATCTCCCTCAGGCAGGCGTCGGCAACCCCTTGGTGGTGTCCCAAGAGTGCGCTCAAGCCAACCGAGAGAAGAAGAAACTCTACTGGCAATACAAAAGGACCCGTACCACCCCAAACATAATTATTTTTAAAGCAGCTGCAGCGAGATCTCGGCGAATTAATCGTCAAACGTGCAAACAATTACATAGTCGACAGTTTAACTCCACAACTCCCCCTTCCTTTAGTGTGAAAGTTACACAGAAATATCTCATCGCTCCAAATAACTTCCTGCACCCACAGTCCTCTGTTACTGGGCCTGATATAACTGATACGATCTCCACTCCTGCGGCTGTAGTGGATGCGTTAGGTTATAGCTTTGCTAGCCATTCGAGTTCATTCTGGTACACTGAATTTGGATAGGGCGGTCTACTTTGAAATGAGATTCAGGAGGTAGTAGAGGTGGTGGGGGAGAAAATGGATTTGTGACGTTGAGTTTGAAGTGCAGAAGGAGAATTGTCACATAGATAGTTCGGAGGTATTGCGTGGAAGGGTCTTTGAAAGTAAGCTTCTTGGAAGTGAATGGAGGGAGAGGGGAAGGGGGAGACAAGAGTTAGGCCTTTGGGGGTGGTGGTCGGAGGGCGTAGGAAGAAGGTTGTGGTGGAGGAGGATTGAAAAGGTAGCTAAGGGCAGACTTTGAGGAAAAGTTTTGAAAGATATGTCGTGTGAAAGTATGAGTGTTGTTTCTGTTTGTGAAATGGATAGGTTAGAGAAAACTTGTAAAGATTTAGATTGAGGAGGGACCACAATATCTTTATTAAATAAGACTGGCGGTTGTGTGACAACGTAGAAAGTGCGGTAGTGGTTCCCTGAGAATGTGGTTTTGGTATAAGATGTGCATCATCTTATAACGGAAAAGTTTGAGAATCTGATGAAAATTTTGTTAAAGGAGGAGAGGAAGTTAAATTTTTAATGAGAGTTGAGAATGACTCAGTGTTATATGGGACTGCTTCGGTTTGAAATAAAGAAAAACGTGAGGCTACTTTAAGGGGTTTTTGATTAGAAAGATTTGCAAAATCAGGAGCTGAGAAAGGTGTTTGTTGTTGAGATTTAAAATTTTTGTTCTGTGGAGGTGTGTTGATTGATTCCCTTTGCTCTGAATATGAATCTAGAAAAGGTTGTTGTGAGTATGAAATCGGAACTGCGTCATTTGCGAAAGAAGGATGCGTTGGTACTTGAAGAAGAGAGAGAGAGAGAGAGCTGATATGGTGATTTGAAGTGAGATTATCAACCTGAGAGGAACCAAATGGAGGGTGAGGTTCTAAATATTTATCAAATGATGGTTCGGAGGGTAATCTATATTGCTCAGAAACAAGATTGTGCGAATCTAATAAAGAATCTGATAATGATGCCTCACTAAAAGATAGAATAGTATCTATGAAATCTTTTTGAGAAACAGGGGGAGTGCCCTGGGAAAAATTATCATTCGTAATAGTTTGAGCATGCTTAGAGGAGAAAGAGAAATCTATATGAAACGATAATGGTGGAGAGAGATCATAGTTTTTAATCAATTCAATGAAGGAATTTGAGGTATCCTTAAATTCAAATGGTAAAATATCAGAACAAGAGAAAGAATTTCGAAAACTATGTTGAGAGTTCGAAAAAGTATGCTCTATTGAGCTATTATTATTTAAAAAATTATTACCTACATAGTTTGTGGTGTATGCAAAAGCTGTTTCTAATTTCATCTTTTCTACTTAACATTCTGTTTCTCCTATATCTATGAAAAGTGAGCTTTCCAAGTTCCTTAATATTTAAAATATTGTTTTGCGCGTTTTTATCATCAGTACTTTGCCTATTTTTACCATTTGGGATACATATATCATGGCTGCTCTTTACCTTGGCATTTGCTGTGCCTAATGTATCATATGGTCTGTTCAAATTGTCACCTTCCCAATGTTCTAACTTTGTGTGAGCTATCTCATTATCAAAATCGCTATTTTCATCTCTGCTATCAAACCTTACATCTGCTACATATTTGTTCATATAAATAGAGTTATTAACCTTACCTTTTATTTGGAAATCAACATCTATCTCCAAACCTATTTCTACTTGCTTCGTAACTCTTTTATGAATTTCATCACCATTACCTTCGCTATTTTCAACTGCATTTGAGTTCTCATTTCCATTTTGTAACTGCGGTATATCCATTTCGCTTCTGGACTCGGTTGCTATCCCATTGCTTTCCAACTGTGCATTTGATATGCTTCTCGATTTTGCTAAATTTGGCGTATCAATCTGTAAATCATTATTAAAATTCCTGGAAAATAAAGTGTTTGTGTTAAATGAAAGGTCCATATTCCGCATCTTCTCTTGAAAATGGGGAATATGTGCCTCTGGGTGATTTTGTGCAAACTCATATTGAGTGGATTTTTGTTCTCCCAGAGGTGATTGCTTTAAAACTTGCGTCATAACTTTTCCATTTCCTAACCTATGTGCTCCACAAATACAAATTTATAGAACTATTAGCCTTACTCTCATTCATATCAGTCCTATTTGTGACAGCTCTAAAGTATACTTTAGACCTGTCTTGGAGAACACCCCTTTTCGTACCGATTTGGGCGGAAGTAGTGTTCCCAACTCTGAAATAACTAGATTAGTATCACATTCGCTCTCATTTATGCTATCTGCTTTACCATTTTGAATGTAGGTTATGCTATCTACATTCTCTATTCTATCTCTGGTAATGGTGTTTGCTACACCATGAAAACTGTGAGGCTCATTAAATTTAAAATTCTCGTTGAAAATAATATCATTAAAACATATAGAACATGCATTTTTATCATTAATAAAATTTTCACTTATCTGGGCTTTTCCCTGGTCATAATGGCTACATATAAAATTATTAGGAGGAGAAGCTTTGCTGAAAGAAAAATGAGGATTAAGTACATTTACATTATTTTCGATGTTTTCAATATTAATTACCACCTCTTTTAAGGGCATGATCCAATATTTTAGATGTTGGGACCCCATTTTAGCCCCCATTGTGATCATTCTGTACATTCATAATTGCGTTTGAAATACCTTGAGAAGTGGTGTTGGAGGTAACATTTAAATAATCATTAACCTGGAGATGCGTTGATTGAAAATTTGGGTCCAAATTGTGACCAACATTCATAGCTTTAAATAAATTGCCTAATTTGATAAATGAAATGTTATTTCTGCTATTTTTAAGAACATTTGAAAAATATGCTTTTGTGTTTTGATATACATTAATAGCTGCATTTAAATTATAATGAGATTTTGAGTGTGTTTGAACATTTAAATAATTTTTATATTTGCTCTGTGAATCAAAATAAGTTGTTTGCATATTTACATTTGTTAAAATTTCATTATTACTAAAGGTATTTGTGTGAGTGATGGTGCTTTTATTACCATTTGGAAAGTCAGCATTGCGGAGGGGAGACGTTTCTTGTTGTTCTGCCCTCCTTATTGAAAAAAATCCTGACTCTGCTCATCGTATTGATTTTCAACGATTTCATCATAAAAATAGTTTTCTTGTTCATCGTAATAGTTCTCTTCTTGAGGTGTTTCATATTGATCATCTAAAGCATCTTCATATTCATCTGTTGGTTCAGCCATTCTTGCGTAAGATGTTTGGCTATTTCTCCATGAAGGTTTATGATTCTGTTGTGGCGTTTGCTGATAGGTTGGTCTGGTTTTGAGTCTCACACCTTGATATGATTGTCTAAAAATGCCTGTGGCCATCCATCTGTTGTTTATAATATCTTGTTTGATTTGATCAGTTATCGGCGCGTGCTTCAATGGAACATTTGTGTTAGTGATGGTGCTTTTATTACCATTTGGAAAGTAAGGATTGCGGAGGGGAGACGTTTCTTGTTGTTCTGCCCTCCTTATTGAAAAAAATCCTGACTCTGCTCATCGTATTGATTTTCAACGATTTCATCATAAAAATAGTTTTCTTGTTCATCGTAATAGTTCTCTTCTGCAGGCGTTTTTCCCCTTGAACATCTAAAGCATCCTAATATTCAGCAGTTGGTTTACGCCATTCTTGCGTAAGATGTTTGGCTATTTCTCCATGAAGGTTTATGATTCTGTTGGCGCGTTTGCTGATAGGTTGGTCTGGTTTTGGGTCTCACACCTTGATATGATTGTCTAAAAATGCCTGTAGCCATCCATCTGTTGTTTATAATATCTTGTTTGATTTGATCAGTTATCGGAGCGTGCTTCAATGGAATATTCGTGTTATTGGGATTCCACTTTGAATCCTTACAGTTATGCTTTGATCCCCTTCTGTGCTTTTCGTTACAATGCCGGCAGTAGGGGTCAAAAGGACAAAAATGGAGTAGTGTGCCCGGCTCTTTCACAATGGAAACATAATTGGATGTTTTGGTGCTGGTAATTTTGTCTAGGTTGAAACGCTGGTGCTTGCGGCTTTGCTTGATGGTTGAAAGTTTTTCTTTGATAATTTGGTTGGGGTTGCTGAAAGTTTTGGCGCTGGGGAAAATTTTGAGGCTTTTGTATGAATGGCGCAGCTTTTTGGAAATTGATATTGGCTTGAGGAATAACCATTTTGATTGGGTTATTTAATCTGCCCTCAGACCTCTGTAAAAACTCTTGAATTTGTTCCGTGAGGTCTAGGTTAGGGTTATAGAACTTTTTAAAATCATGCCAAAATATATCAGGTTTTTCGGGGAATAATGTACCAAGATGTAAAAATGCAGTGGCCGTGATGAGTTTTTCGTCTGGTTGAAAAGCGTCACCAAAATGAGAAAGAGTATCATAAAGTTCTGTGTATAATTCTTGTAAAGAGAGAGTCACAGAACTGAGCGAGCAATTTTCGGCCATTTAAAATTTCTTAGGCGCAACATTGCGTCAAGAGATGAAAGAGGTTTATTTGGAAAAATTAGGGCTTTTATCTTGGCCATGAAAACATCAAGTGTGGGGACATTGAAAATATTTGGTTTTGCGTGTAAAAATTGCCTCACTTCTGAATCAGGATCGTTGCTGACTTGATTTAACGCTTGCGCCAATTTGGTTTCTTCTGAGACGCAGTGCTTGAGGGAAATGTTTTCTTGAACATTAATTTCCCAAGTAGATAGAGAAGGACTTGCCATCTGCCGTTGACCCTGCCTGTGAGGAGCAATTCTGGTCTCGTCACCTGGGTGATGGTGGCGATAGGTTGGGCCGTAGATTGGGCCGGAGTTTGGGCTGGATCGCCATTATTTTGCGTGCCATCATTGGCTGGCGTTGAATCAGCATTGGTCATGTTTAGATTAGTTTTATGTATGATACCAAAAAATAAACCCCAAAATTTTACGTGAATTTTACATTAAAATTTCTCTTTAATATTAAAAGCAAGAGGGGTGTATAAATTTTATATTCAAAATTATATATAAGCTTTGTTTGTAAAAAATAACTTTTGAGAAAAATGGTCTAACCTGTGGTGAGTAATAGCTCTCGAAGTGAAGTTCTTGGCACTCTTTGCTTTGCGTTTGCTTCTTTCTTCACCTATATAAACTCCATAAGCTTGCTTCGGAAATGTTTCTTATGTCTTCGCCAAATATCTGAAAAATGAATTCGCTCAATGCAAGGGACGGCCGCTTCCACAAAATCGTTTTCGCTTTAAAGTTCCGGAAAATGGGGAGTTAAAAGTATAGGCCTTGGATGATTGTAGGATATCAAGAGGAGAGAGATATCAAGCAAATAATATTTATTTTGAGGATAAAATTTCACCATGGTGAAAAGAAAGAGTGCCTAAAAAAATTAAAAAAAGAAATTACAAAACATGAAAAATATAAAAATGGTTTACATAAAGGTATACAAATCTGTAAAACATAAAAAAGTTACAATCTAGCCTATTCCAAACATCTTATTTTACCCAAATTCTAAATGCTATAAAAGGATTGTAGATGCATATTTTTACACCTTTCAAAAATTATTACTAATACACAAAAAAAAACTGATACAAATTTACACCTCTGATGATGAATGTTATATAATTAATATGGAGGCACCATAAACAGCAAATCTTTAGAGTACAAAAATTTCACATATGTTCCAACCGAAGCTAAACCTGATTTTATTGATTTCAGCTGGTAACAAAAATTGTATTCAAAAATTTATAAAAAAAATATATGCATGATTTTAATTCTCTATGAAGGCCATAAGGAAAAACAAAGTTAGATGCTCGATGTATGTAATTCAGTATGCCATAAATTTCACCTAAAAAAAAATTACAAAAAATTTATTATAGAAGAATACCAAACTGTAAATAAATTACACCTCTTATGATTTATTTATGAAAATGTTATAGAAAATTCAGCTTGTAACAAAATTGAGGTGTAAACACAAAATTTCATACTTTCATGGGGGAACATCAGAAAGGGAATTGTACAAGAAACAAAAAGACATTTCGGCATAAGGCATTTAGGTCATTAGATTTTAGATTTTAATTTCCAAGGGCGTGATTTTGAAAAGGTTATGCGATTTAATTGTAAGCAAAATTTGTTTAACTTATAAAAAGGGAAAAATTTTTTTTAGATTGAAGTGGGGCGAAAAAAACAGTTCATTTAGTAATACGACTCATATTAAAGTCTTATTACTAAATGTAAGAATAAAATAAATTACAAAAAAACAAACAAATTTTTAAAAGAAAAATTTTATCAATTGAAGTGGGGCGAAATATACTTATGATTCTAATTTTATATGAAAACTTAATATGGGGGCATTATAAACTGCAAATCGCTAGTACCATAATTACTCACAATTTTCAGCTGAGGCTAAACAAATTTTAAAAGATTTCAGCTTGTAACCAAAATTAAAATTACAAAAATTTTAAAAAAAAAATATATGATTCTAATTATATATTAAGACTTAATATGGGGACATTATAAACTGCAAATCGCTAGTACTATAATTACTCAAAATTTTCAGCCGAGGCTAAACAAATTTTAAAAGATTTCAGCTTGTAGGGTTGGCACCCAGAAGTTGGCCACATCTGAATAAGCTTTGGGTTAAAAGTTCATTCAGTATGGAATCATAAAGTGTAAAAAAAACAAAAATCAACAAATTTTCAAAAATTTTAAATGATTTATAGTGTTACCAAGAGACTTAATAAAACTATGTACCAAGATTACAATTTCAAAATCTTCCTCAGCGCACAAGGAAAAGAAACCAAAGTTCATAATATGTATAAAAAAAAACTTCGATACTAATGTTAAATTTTAGTAAGAGAATAAAATTTTATATAAAAATTTTAAAGTCTTCGAAAAAAAAAAATTGTCGAGGTAACAGAGGCGACCAAACTGTTTCTCGCTTTCAAATAAACTTTTCCTTTGAAAAAGAAGTTTATTTGGAAGTGTGAGTGATAAAAAAATAAAAAAAATTCACTAAAGAGAATATCCTAAGCTAATAATTTACTCATACGATCATAAGGTTATCAAGTGGCAAAAAACCAAAAAAAAATTCGATATCGCAAAGTCCTCGAGAAGAGGAAAAAAAATCTCAGAGGGGTGTGGCAAAACAGTTTTTCACCTTCAAATAAACCTTCTGGTAAAGTTTATTTCAAAGTGGACAAAAAAACTACAAGACATTCAACAAAAAGGAGGGGAAATTTTGGCTAAGGGGGGGGTTTACGACAAGAGATAGTTCACCTTCAAATAAACCTTTTGGTAAAGTTCATTTCAAAGTGTAAAAGGGAAATATTTAAAAACTACCAGACATCAACAAAAGGAGGAGAAATTTTGGGCATAAGGGGGTGTGCGACATCACACAACGCATTTCTAAATATGCTTAGAATGGTAAGCATATTTAGAAAAGTTGAAAACTAAAAAACATTTACTAATTTTAAAAAAAATCACAAAGTCTTTAATAAAAGAGAAAAAATTTTTCGATTACATTGGTGCGATACCACACAAAGCATTTCTAAATATGCTTAAAATGGTAAGCATATTTAGAAAAGTTGAAAACTAAACTAAAACGTTTCAAAACATACTTTAACGCACAGTGAGGCTCCCCGGCTAGATCATGTTATATCTATACCCAGGACTATCATATTCCCTATTATAACTTTTTTATTATTATTATTATTATTATTATTATTATTATTATTATTATTATTATTATTATTATTATTATTTATTTCCAAATTTCCAGGGAGAGAGTTTTTCACCTCATATATACGGTATTTGATATGGAAGCGATAGTTTTAAGGGTTCAAGAAGAGCAAGAAAGGAAGTTACGATTACAAGTTTTATTAGAGTGGAGGGGCACTAGGATACAGGATAGAAGTTTTAACTACTTTAAATAAAAATATTAATGCAAGAGAAAATTTTAAAATTATGGCCGGGGAAAAAAAATAGGACCCTTATTAGTCTATTTAAAGCATATAAAGAAAATATAAAAAACAAAGGGGATATATATGCGCTCGAGGAAAAACAACTAAATTAAAAAAGTATGATATTTAAAAAACAAAAATTATATTGAAAAGAGAGAAAGAGAGAAAAAAAAAACTCCGTGATACTTCCAGCAAATTTTAGCAAGCCCAAGTTTGAGGTAGGTTTACGCTTACAAGGTAGGGCAGTTTTAAGCCTCAACTTTTATAAAATTCCCAAGCTTAGATTGGGCTTTTCAAAAACTTCTAAAACCTTAAAATTATTATGAAATAAAAGTAAAAATAAAAATGGGAAATGATTGAAAAACTTACCAAGAAAATTCACTGTTATTTGAGCACAAGCTAAAAACACAACCGGCTAGGGTCATTTGCGAAAGTAAAATGCTTTATTTCCAGCGTGTATGGCGGATCGTCTGGGCGAGGGGGAGGAGAGAGGGGGGGGTAGAGAGAAGGGTTTATATTTAGTTTTGGGGGATAAAAAGTACTAGAAATCACTTTAGAATAAGTGGTATATTTATTTTAGTAAGAGTCCAGTCGAAATATAAATAATTTAGAGTATATTAAATGAAAGATTTATACAAAGAGCTTCCAAGAGATATTAAAATTTGTTGATAAAAGCAGAAATTAAAATTTAGGAATAAAAATATAAAAATTCATTTGTTGGCAACTCTGATTAATTTATTTTGCAGTAAAGAAGGGGGAAGACAAATTAAGCGTGGGGGGGTATTTTATCAGCGTGGTCCCGAGAGGGGGGTTTAGAAGCATCGTCCGAGTGTAGTGGGGGGGGGAGAGTTGGGAGTAGGAACAAAAAGGAATAAAAATAAAGTGAGAATCATTGATATGAAAATATTAAAAAGTTGAGAAAAAAAATAAAGAAATAAAAATATTCTTTATTTAATTCTATAACAGATCCTCTGTTATATATATATATATATATATATATATATATATATATATATATATATATATATAATATTATATAATTTATTATTATATATATTATATAGATTATAATATATATTTATATAAAAATATATACTAAAAATCATAAGCAATTTTTCGCCCAAGTTTGGTAATGTATTATAATAGAAGGCCTTAATTTATATGAGAATTTCAAAAACTTTGTCCAAAATAAAACCAACAAAAAATTAAATTAATCATCATATTTAATTTTCCTGGAACACCTCCTCAGACGATTTTAATTTGAAGACGTAAATAAATTATTAAAATTTTGTAAGATTATGTAAAACAGTTGAAATATGAAAAGTATTTAAATTCTTGTAGACTTTGATTGTATATTTTTCAAAAATGCTCTCCTGGTAAGAATATATATATATATATATATATATTATTATAAGCATATATATATATATATAATATATATATAATATATAGTATATATATATATATATATATATATATATATATATATATATATATATATATATATATACAAGGGGTGGGGTTATCCGATTCTGGTTTAGTATTTCACACCTTCTTTTTCCTAAGCATTCGGATTCGAGCTCTCAAATCCGGATTCGGATTCAAATCCGAAAGGTCCTGGACTGGATTCGGGATTGACTTTCCACACACGCCGATTCGGATTCTGGATTCGAAAATCGAAGGTGCTGGATTCGATCTCGAATTCGAGACATTCTTTAACACAATACGGATTCGCATTCGAGCTCATTTCGAATCCGATTCGAATCCGAGGCTATTTCTTGTTTCTAAGGATTTCAAAAAAA
>JABUQX010002971.1:0-17085 GCA_015478945.1 Trachelipus rathkii
GTGCCACTTCAGTGGTATGGGTGGAGTGGTGCATGGTTGAATTAAGAAGTGGTTGAGAAAAGAAAACAGTTTGTACAACTAAATGGCAATAAATCATCTGGGAAATAGTGAAGAGTGGTGTCCCACACAGGGTTCAGTGCTAGGGCCACTATTGTTCCTCTTATATATCTTATATATATATATATATATATATATATATATATATATACTGTATATATATATATATATATATATATATATATATATATATATATATATATATATATATATATATATATATATATATATATATATATATATATATTTACATAGATATATATATATATATATATATATATATATATATATATATATATATATATATATATATATAACAACATCTATCTAATATACTATATATATATATATATATATATATATATATATATATATATATATATATATTGTTACGTTCAGGGACGTAACTGAAGTTTCAGAAGGCTGTAGTAACAAAACACGTTTTCGGTTCGAAGGCAAGGGATGCACTTAAAACAAATGGAGCATTAAACGTTAATAAAATCACTGATGCTCACAAGATCAATATTCATAAGATTTGGCGAATTGTTTGTAATGAAAACAGGTTATTTGGGACGAAATAAAGGAGCGGTTCCAGAAAGCTTGTTCAAGGCGATAAGATGGCGGAATCGATTGACCAATAGCAAACAAGGATGTGGTCACGTGAGAAGTAGGACGATAATACTAAAAAGGAAGAAAGAGAAGGTAATATAGCTCCCCTACGAACAGAGGAGCGTCGTGAGTGATTAAGGTGAAAATCGGCATTGGAACAGGAATGCTGCGGAAGCATGTGCGGTAGAGGCTGTTGAAGAGCGTTGTGAGGGCTGCTGAGGAGCCGTAAGCGATGCGTGAGCTGTGCGTGGAGCGACAGCCGGAGCTGGAAGCGGAGCGTAAGCTGTGCGTTGAGCGACAGCCGGAGCTGGAAGCGGAGCGTAAGCTGTGCGTTGAGCGACAGCCGGAGCTGGAGGCGGAGCGTAAGCTGTGCGTTGAGCGACAGCCGGAGCTGGAGGCGGAGCGTAAGCTGTGCGTTGAGCGACAGCCGGAGCTATGGATGGAGCGTAAGCTGTGCGTAGAGCGACAGCCGGAGCTATGAATGGAGCGTAAGCTGTGCGTAGAGCGACAGCCGGAGCTTGAGGTGAGGCCGGAGGCAGTGGATTTTTCGTATACACATAATGTTGTTAGGCGGAATTGAAGGTGCAGTTGAGACGCATGTTTGTCCATTTAGATCGATTTTTTTTTTTTTTTTTTTATATAAATTGCTTGTTTACGTTAGGTGTTTCCCTGTCTGAAGCAGGCTGTTGGGTTATTTGCAGCGTCAGGGGGGGACATAGTTGATAAATATTTATATAATACGATTGTAAAATATTTTCAATATTACGAAAAAGAATAAAAAAATATACAAATACGATTTGCACACGCTAAGTATGGTAAAAATAATGGTCAGAGACCAAATAATAGACTAAATACTACAACAAGGTATACAATGGATGAGGAAAATATATAGTAAGCCGCTTTTACGGGCTAAAATAATGTAAAAAAAATTATTTGAAAATGATAATTTGGGCCAGAATTCACCCAGATATTATTTAAAATTTGTATCGTAATATAATATTAAATATTTATAATTATATAATAAATGGATTTCCAGCGTCAGGTTGCGGATCCGTGTGTGTTCTGTTGATACGAGAGAGGATTCCAGGAATGCTGGGATATGTAACAACGTCAGCACTCACTCCAGGTCATCAACGAAAGGTCACCAATGTTACGTTCAGGGACGTAACTGAATTTTCAGAAGGCTGTAGTAACAAAACTCGTTTTCGGTTGTCAAAATCTTGTACTATTCGAGGGCAAAGGATACACTGAAGATTGTTGGAGCACTAAACTTGTGTAAAATGGTCACTGATGCTCACAAGATCAATATTCATAAGATTTGGCGAATTGTTTGTAATGAAAACAGGTTATTTGGGACGAAATAAAGGAGCGGTTCCAGAAAGCTTGTTCAAGGCGATAAGATGGCGGAATCGATTGACCAATAGCAAACAAGGATGTGGTCACGTGAGAAGTAGGACGATAATACTAAAAAGGAAGAAAGAGAAGGTAATAATATATATATATTGAAGCTGGATGCTTAGGACCGCTTCTTTAAGGTTGATTGAGAAGTTAATGTTCTTACAATTTTTATTTTCCTACTTCTATTTTACAAGCGAGGGTTGGACCCCTGTCCTAAACAAAAACAAAGAATTAGAACAGGGTAAACCTAGTTATTACTATTCTACATATGAATCATATTCTGCAGGAAGAATTCCTACAGTATATGAAGCTTATGCAGAGTAGCAGTACAAATGATTATTAGTTTAAAAGGGGCTGTTTTATGTATATGCATACACAGGCAGGAAAAGGATTCTCCCTGGTATACATTTGCATAAAGCAGCATTGCCTAGTTATTACTATTCCACATACGAATCATATTCTGCAGGAAGAATTCCTACAGAATATGAAGCTTATGCGGAGTAGTAGTACAAATGATTATTAGTTTGAGAGAGGCTGTTTTATGTATATGCATACACAGGCAGGAAAAGGATCCTCCCTGGTATACATTTGCATAAAGCAGCATTGCCTAGTTATTACTATTCCACATATGAATCATATTCTGCAGGAAGAATTCCTACAGAATATGAAGCCTATGTGGAGTAGTAGTACAAATGATTATTAGTTTGAGAGAGGCTGTTTTATGTATATGCATACACAGGCAGGAAAAGGATCCTCCCTGGTATACATTTGCATAAAGCAGCATTGCATTTGGTATGAGTCTCACACAGGCACATATACTACAAAATTGCCTAGGTTGTTGTAACTTCTTTGACTAGGGGGAGAGAGAGAGAGAGAGAGAGAGAGAGAGAGAGAGAGGAGAGAGAGAGAGAGAGAGAGAGAGAGAGAGAGAGAGAGAGAGAGAGAGAGAGAGAGAGAGAGAGAGAGAGAAAGATTTGGGGCTGTTCACCTCTGCGCTACTATTACCCAGCTTAGCCTCACTCCAAACTGCTATGTAACGCACACGTCCGCTAGGGTTAGATATAGTAAATACCGATCTATGCGACCTCTATTTACTATATTTTCGCTAAGATATGTGTAAAAGTTTCTAATTCTAACATTTTTGGGCTGTTCACCTCTGCGCTACTATTACCCAGCTTAGCCTCACTCCAAACTGCTATGTAACGCGCACGTCCGCTAGGGTTAGATATAGTAAATACCGATCTATGCGACCTCTATTTACTATATTTTCGCTAAGATATGTGTAAAGTTTCTAATTCTAACATTTTGGGCTGTTCACCTCTGCACTACTATCACCCCAGCTTAGCCTCACTCCAAACTGCTATGTAACGCGCACGCCCGCTAGGGTTAGTATGTGCGGAAATAACGGCCTATCCCAGAGCTGTTATTTCCCACATTATACTTAAAGATACATGCGGCTCTTAATCTCTACCTAGTTTTCTCCTTACTCTAGCCTCTGACCCCTAAAATTGCTTCAAACGCTACTTAAGCTTACTGCGAATTTTACACTGGCATGCATGAACACTTCCTAATTAATTTTTATTGTTGTGTACGGCCTTCTAAGGTGCTAACTCTAGCCGATTTGCTGATACCTCTCTGCTAAACTATTGCGGCTCCCCGACCCTAAGCCTACAGTCTCAGGTCGGCTATCATCGCTTTACTTTGCCTTGTCGCCTTAATACTATTTTAAATTCCACTCTGCCTTGTTCCTTACCTTGGTTTGGTTTCCTAAATTTGTTTTGTATAGATTGCCAGCATTCCTTGGTTAATTGTTTAGTTTTTATTTTTTCGGATTTCATTTCGCGCATTCAGATGTTCACGATAGCTTCAGAACGGGAAAATGCTAGCGTGTGGGTGGAGCCTATATTAGTTGGAGCTTTTAGGGCGTAATCTCTTAATTTTTATTTCTGGCATGATATGTTATATACCTAGAGTGGATCCACGCTATATACCCCCCTGCAGAGCTGAGGTCGCAGTTGCTTCAATCGCGGAAGCGAAACGGCCTCCGCAACTTGCGGCCTCTGCTCGATACATTTCCGGACGAAGTGGGTTGCAAAACTGGGCGCAGACAAGAGCGAGAAGGTTGTATTGGAGACGTAGGAGTGTGGGCGAGAGCGCGAGAAAGAGAACGAGTAAGAGGACGAGGGATGCGAGAAGGAAGTGGAACAGCAGGAGAGCTGCCTGTGGAAGGCAAGGCAGGAGGTGGAGAAGTGGAAGGAGACGGCAGAGGAAGAGGAGGAGGAGGGAAAGGAAGTAGATCTGGGTCAAGAGGGAGAAGTGGTGAAGGTGGTGAATCCGTAGGAGTTGAAGGAGGTGAAGAGTCGGGAGGAGATGAAGGAGGTGGAGAATCTGGCACAGGGTAAGAAGGTGGGGCATCCAGAGGAATCGGGATGGGTTTAGGGAACAAGTCCGATGCCTGGACGTCCGGAGGGTTCGCCTCAAAATAGGCAGGTTTGAGACGATCGATCGATATAACGTCGGTACGAGTAGGAAGCTGTACTTTGAAGAACTTCTCCTTCCGAAGTAAAACCGGGAAGGGCCCGTCGTACTTGGGTTGGAGGGGAGAACGGTGGGAGTCATGCCTGACTAGAACATGGGTACAGGAAGAGAGATCTTTCGGAATGTAAGAGTGCACCTTTTGCTGGCGGGTCGGGGTAGGTCTCCATGAGAGGGCGCAGCGTTTCAAGCGAGTGAGATACAGGGTGGGGTCTGCAGTAGCAAGCGGGAAAGATTGAGAAAAGAACTCGCCAGGCAGGCGAAGTGTAGAGCCATAAACAAGTTCTGCAGCTGAACACTGAAGATCCTCCTTAACGGCCGTGCGTATACCCAGCATAACCAAAGGAAGAGCCTCAGTCCAGTGTTCTGGTTGTGGATGTGCCATGAGAGAGGCTTTAAGCTGACGGTGGAACCTCTCACAAATCCCGTTCGAGATAGGATGGAAGCTGGTGGTATGGATCTTTTCAGAACCCAGCAAGCGCATCAAATCTTTCCAGAGGAAGGATTCGAAAACGCGACCTTGATCAGTCGTGACCGAGAGAGGAATTCCGAACCGAGAGATCCAATGAAACAAGAAGGCTTTAGCTATAGATTCGGCAGTGGCAACAGAGAGAGGGATAGCTTCAGTCCAACGAGTGAACCGATCGATACAGGTGAGGATATATCGCATGCCATGAGAAGGTGGAAGAGGTCCAACAATGTCGATGTGAACTCTTTCAAAACGTTGACCAGGGGGCAAGAAGGAGCCCAAGGGAGCTTTAGTGTGTCTTTGAACCTTAGAGCGTTGACAAGCCATGCAGGCGCGGACCCAATTCGCTACATCGGCGTTAACTTTAGGCCACACAAAACGAGCTGTTACCAGTTTGCGTGAAGCCTCGACGCCAGGGTGTGAGAGCGAGTGGAGATTGCAGAAGACTGCCTTTCGCAGAGAATTTGGAACGAAAGGGCGAGGGTGGCCTGTTGAAGTGTCACACAAGAGTCTCTTCTCTATGCCCGGAAGATTGAGCCACTGCAGCTGTAGAGAAGAGTCCTGCTGAAGATCGATATTGTCTTGCTCCTGGCACGTGGCCATGGCTGCGTAATCAATGTCAGGAATGGGGGAAAGAGCGTTAATTTCAATCCGAGAAAGAGCATCCGCGGTGAAATTATCCACTCCGGAGATGTGACGTATGTCTGTCGTAAACTGGGAAACGAATTCAAGATGACGAGCTTCACGGGGGGAGTGACGTTCATGCCGTGAAGCCATTGCGAAAGTGATCGCTTTGTGGTCGGTCAGGATGTGGAACTCCCGTCCTTCCAAAAAGTACCGAAAATGGCGAACAGCAAGGTACATAGCAAGCAATTCCCGTCCAAAAGCACTATACCTTGTTTCGGCGGGTTGCAGCTTGCGTGAAAAGAAGGCAAGTGGGCACCATTCGCCCTTTTGGAACTGCTGAAGCACCGCACCAACAGCGAAATCGGAGGCATCTACCTGCACTCTCGCTGGTGCGGTATCGTGGGGATGAACTAAAAGAGTGGCGGAGGCGAGGGCTTCTTTGGAAGCCTCAAAAGCAGACTCTGCTGCCGGAGACCAGTCGACTTTAGTGGTGCTGCCTCGCTGTTTAGGACGAATGAGTGCGGTAAGCGGGCCTAGGAGGGCTGCCGCTGATTTCAGAAACCTATGGTAGAAGTTGATCATTCCCAGATATTGACGAAGTTGCTTTTGATTTTGGGGAAGAGGAAAGGCTCGGATAGCGGCGACACGGTCTACAAGAGGGCAAATACCCTCAGCCGAGACTGTGTGACCAAGGAATGTAAGAGAAGACGCGCCGAATACGCACTTGGTAGGATTGAGACGAATTCCCGCATCATCCAACCTACCAAAAACGGCACGTAGGTGATCCATATGTTCTTCAGGAGAGGAGGAAGCGACCAAAAGATCATCTAAATATGCCCAAGCAAAAGGAAGGCCACGGAGGATAGAATCGATGAACCTCTGGAAGGACTGGGCTGCATTTTTCAAACCGAATGGCATTCTTGTATACTCAAAGAGGCCAAAGGGGGTGATTACAGCTGTCTTGGGAACGTCCTCCGGAGCCACGGGTATCTGATGGTAGGCTCGAATTAAGTCCAAAGAAGAAAAAATGGTGTTGCCAGACAGGTGGGAAGTGAAACTTTGTATATGCGGTACAGGGTACCTATCCGGTGTTGTGGCAGAATTCAAAGCCCTAAAATCACCACAGGGTCTCCAATCGCCCGTGGTGCCCTTAGGGACCATGTGTAGCGGAGAAGACCAACAACTCTTGGAAGGGCGCACAATGCCAAGTTGCAACATGTGATCAAACTCGGCCTTGGCGGCTTTGAGTTTATCAGGAGGGAGGCGGCGAGCTCGAGCAAAGGTGGGTGGGCCAGTGGTCTCTATATGATGTTCCACAGAATGCTTAAGAGGGGTGTCTGAAGAGCAAGGATGCAATAAAGAAGGAAAGTCCTCCTGCAGGATAGAAAGGAAGGGAGACACTACCGAAGAAGGCGGGGCGATAGCGGAAATGCCCCTTAGCTCTGAAGAACCTAGGGAACCGTGAGAGTAAAGAGAAGTATCACCGTCAACTAGACGCCTATTACGAAGGTCTACCATAAGATTGAAATGGGACAAAAAGTCAGCGCCGAGGATGGGCTGTGTCACTTCAGCGACGAGAAAAACCCACGGGAACTGGCGGCGGAGAGACAGATCCAACGTACATAAACGCTCTCCATATACCGGAATGGAAGAGCCATTAGCAGCGAAGAGTTGACGGCCTGAAAGAGGGATAGCCGAGTCTTGAGAAGGGTTGTGTGGTAAAATCGAAAGGCTAGCGCCGGAATCGATCAAGAAGGCAAGTTTAGTGGACTGATCGTAGATACGAAGAACATCCTGTGTAGTAGGAGGAGAAGGATCTCCCGTCGCCCCTACGACGGGTTGGCTGCTGAGTTTCCCTGATAGAGAGGGCAGGAAGGATCGCATTTCTTGGCATCCATGCCGAAAGTATGGTGATAATAACAGTACCCATGAGGATACTGGCGCTGGCGTGAGGAAGAAGCAGAAGGTGAACGAGGACCGCGAGAAGGACGAAAGTTGGAAGGAGTGGGATCGCGAGAGCGAAAAGTGTTATTATTAATTGCCGCTGTAAGGGAGAGAAGGGCCGTTTTAATATCGGCCATGCCAGTTTCGAGAACCGAAACCCGGGTATCCAGAGCTGCCGAAGGAGGAGGTTGTACTGCGAAAGCGTGAGAGTAGGAAGGTTGGTGTGGGTGAGAATAAGGAGGTTGAGCTGGATAGGCGGCAGAAGGCGGTTGAGGAACAAGAGGGGGAGGAAGGGTGGCGGAGTTGTTGGTAGAGTACTGGGGAATGTGTTGGGCGTGAGTTGTAGATGGTTGAGGAGGTGCGAGAGTTGAAGAGGTAGGAGAAAGAGAGGAAACGGCGTAAGAGGTGTGGACCAAAGGCTCCACCGGAGGGCGCAAAATTCTGTCTGCTGTAGCGGCAAACTCAGTGAGGGACAACGTCGGGTTTATTGATTGCAGTACGCTGTGATGTCGAGCAGGCATCTTCTGGAGGAAGAGGGTGCGAATTATTTTCTCTTCCCGTGTAGATGGAGTGCCGCCCAACAAACCCAGCATCCCTACCATCAATTCCGAGGGTTTCTGGTCGCCCAGTGAGATGCCTCCAAGCAGAGTTTCCAATTGTTCCTCTCTGGTGGGAGCCAAGCGGTCGATAATAAGGGTTTTGAGCGTGTTGTAAGGGGTTGTAGAGTTTCTAGTTGTTGCCAGGCCATCCCTGATTTTGAGGAGGCAAGATTCTGGTAGAGCATTCACAACTCTCGAATATCTCTCCTTCTCGTCTTCGATGGTCAGGAGCGCTGACTCAGCCAGGTCAAACCAAAGCTCGGGATTGTTTACGAAGAAAGGTTGCAAATGGAATGCTCGCGAGGGAGTAGACATGATGAAAGGCGTAGAAGTTGGCAGAGTGAAGGAAAGAAAAAAAAGTTAAATAAGATGTGGAGCGAGCGGAGGCACTAATAACGGACCGAGGGTGGAAAAATCAAAGAAATTACAACCTTAGGAGCTAGACCAAGGATTAAAATGAGGCTGTTGCGATATAAATTGCCAAAATACTTAAACATCTATATATAATATATATATTATATATATATATATATATATATATATATATATATATATATATATATATATATTATGCAGTTATATTTATATATATATATAATATATATATATATATATTATATATATATAAAAATATATTAATTTTTTTTTTTTTTTTTTTTTTTTTTTTTACTATTATTATTTTTTTTAAATTTGAGTGAGTGTACGAGGGTATCCACAGCACACAAGGTGTGGCTATACCTTGTTAGGGATACCACAACAAGGGCGATAATAATAATAATAATAATTAATAATTATAATAATAATAATAATATAATAATAATAATATATAATAATAATAATATAATAATAATAATAATAATAATAATAATAAATTTGATAAGAACAATAAAAAAATAATAATACCAGAATGTAGCACAAATTATATGTTCCGTATGAAATACAGAACTGTACCAAGGTAGGGGTCCAACAGCGTTAGTTTGATACTCTGCTGACGGAGCTGGCTCTTGATGGCTGCAGCTGGGCTCGTGAAAGCTGTGAAGGAGATAGAAAAAGGCGCAAACACAATGAGTGGGTAAATCTACCCGTTAAAAAAAACAATACCTACAAACGGTACAAAAGTGATTGGGTTCGTTTGTAATAGTTTTTCTTGGCCCTGTTGTGGGTGTTCTGATTCCCGCCTGGGAATCTAATCTTCACTCTTCGGGGTCACTATCTGAAGCTGGGTGCTTAGGACCGCTTCTTTAAGGTTGATTGAGAAGTTAATGTTCTTACAATTTTTATTTTCCTACTTCTATTTTACAAGCGAGGGTTGGACCCCTGTCCTAAAAAAAACAAAAACAAAGAATTAGAACAGGGTAAACCTAGTTATTACTATTCTACATATGAATCATATTCTGCAGGAAGAATTCCTACAGAATATGAAGCTTATGCAGAGTAGCAGTACAAATGATTATTAGTTTAAAAGGGGCTGTTTTATGTATATGCATACACAGGCAGGAAAAGGATTCTCCCTGGTATACATTTGCATAAAGCAGCATTGCCTAGTTATTACTATTCCACATATGAATCATATTCTGCAGGAAGAATTCCTACAGAATATGAAGCTTATGTGGAGTAGTAGTACAAATGATTATTAGTTTGAGAGAGGCTGTTTTATGTATATGCATACACAGGCAGGAAAAGGATCCTCCCTGGTATACATTTGCATAAAGCAGCATTGCCTAGTTATTACTATTCCACATATGAATCATATTCTGCAGGAAGAATTCCTACAGAATATGAAGCTTATGCGGAGTAGTAGTACAAATGATTATTAGTTTGAGAGAGGCTGTTTTATGTATATGCATACACAGGCAGGAAAAGGATCCTCCCTGGTATACATTTGCATAAAGCAGCATTACATTTGACATGAGTCTCACACAGGCACATATACTACAAAATTGCCTAGGTTGTTGTAACTTCTTTGACTAGGGGGAGAGATAGAAGATAGAGAGAGAGAGAGAGAGAGAGAGAGAGAGAGAGAGAGAGAGGAGAGAGAGAGAGAGAGAGAGAGAGAGAGAGAGAGAGAGAGAGAGAGAGAGAGGGGGAGAGAGAGAGAGAGAGAGAGAGAGAGAGAGAGAGATTTGGGGCTGTTCACCTCTGCGCTACTATTACCCAGCTTAGCCTCACTCCAAACTGCTATGTAACGCGCACGTCCGCTAGGGTTAGATATAGTAAATACCGATCTATGCGACCTCTATTTACTATATTTTCGCTAAGATATGTGTAAAAGTTTCTAATTCTAACATTTTTGGGCTGTTCACCTCTGCACTACTATCACCCAGCTTAGCCTCACTCCAAACTGCTATGTAACGCGCACGCCCGCTAGGGTTAGTATGTGCGGAAATAACGGCCTATCCCAGAGCTGTTATTTCCCACATTATACTTAAAGATACATGCGGCTCTTAATCTCTACCTAGTTTTCTCCTTACTCTAGCCTCTGACCCCTAAGTTTGGCTAATTGCTTGAAACGCTACTTAAGCCTACCGCGAATTTTACACTGGCATGCATGAACACTTCACTTTGTTTTCCTACTAGATTTTAGGCATTCTTTTTGATACGCTATTCAATCTAATGCGTTTTCGTTGCAACCTATTTCTAAACCTCAGCTTTAGGCTCCACCGACTAGTCTAGGTTCGCCTAACTTTGCTCTAACCTAAAAATGTACTTAATAGGCTGCCCTTTTTCTAAACTCACCTTGTTTTTGGGTTTAATTATTTAATTAGCATTCATTTGCTTGTATTTTAATATAATGTTGTAATTTTGCTATTATTTTGTACTAATTCTCTAGAAGGAAGCTACATGCTGTTGCGATTTCAAAAGTGATAAGTCGGCGGCTTGGAGGCGTGGCTTAGTTCCACGAAACTACAACCACATCTTAAACATAGGGCGTGTTCGGCTCTACTCTGTAACTTTGTAGTTCGGCTCTGTAGTTCAGCTCTGTATAGATGTTCTTTCCACTTCCACAGAGAGTACCCTTCCACAGTACCCCCCTGCAGAGCTGAGGCCGGGGCGCTCTAATCCCGGTAGCGGAGTGGCCTATATATATATTATATATATATATATATATATATATTTATATATATATTATATAATATATATATATATATGCATTATATATATATAATATATATATATATATATATATATATATATATATATATATATATATATATATATATAATATATTTTATATTATTTTATATTTATATTTATATATTATATAAATTATAATTAATAAAATACAATATATTATATATATATATATTATTATGCTGTATAAAATATATCATAGTAGAAATATTACTAGTATTTCAATGCAATGTTATAATTTTCGGACCTTCTTGTGTGTGGGTGTGCAATGTACAAAATTTCCCGCCAAAAAATAAAAACATATTTAAGTTGCTTTGTATTTAGCAAAATTTATTTCTAAAGTCATATATATTTTTAGTATTTATCGTGGTTAAATTTTTTTTTTAAGGAAAATGTCTAATATTTGTTTTTAAAATATTGCTGGATTACTAGTTTATGCTCGAAAACGTCATAAATAGTACATGAATTTATTTTCAATTCTAAAAGCGCATATCAGAAAATGCCCGACAATATTCCTATCTTTCTGACCTACTGGTAATATATATACTGTGAATATATTTATAATTTTATTATATTTATACTTTTTTATAGTATGATATAAATAAAAAATATCGATGATTTTATGTTGAGAATAAAAAATATCGATATATAGGTGAAAAAAAAAAAAATATAAATTCCGTTTTCGTTTTAGTCATTTGTGCTTACGTTGGATAAGAAATGCTCACCCAGTTTTATCAAGAATTTCTTGGATAATCGACCGCGATTTCGTACTAGGCTTAATTTTTTTTTTTTTTTTTTATAAACAATTGTAATCAGCTGTTATGAAGGAGCACTGGTTTTGGAATAGGAATATACAGAAATAAAAAAAATAATAAATGGTTTATAACTATATTAAAAATAAATTAAATAATTGATCAACTATTGTGACTAGGTTTATCTATTTGGAAGAAATTAGATTTAAAGTTGATTTTGTTGAATGAAACATTAATCAATTCAAACGGTCCTACCACTCCGACATTTTGTTTATTTACATTTTTCCTAAGCATGTCCTAAATTCGGCAAGCACGGCAAATAGCAACCTTACAGAACTAAGGAAATTCCTTACGTTTGGTGAGCATTTCTTAAAGCCGTTTTCCATTTTGCATTTGTGCTAACGCTCGATAAGAAATGGTAATCCAGTTTTAACACGAATTTCGGGCATAATCGAACGATTGTTTACAAATATTTTTGATCAGCTGTTCTGATGGAACACGTGGTTTTGGAATAAACAAAAATAAAAAATATATATATTAAAATAATTAAATGGTTTTTATTACAAATAATTGATCAACTATTGTGATGGATTTTATCGATTTGGAAGAAATTAGATTTAAAGCTAATTTCATGAATGAAACATTCATCAGATCAACGACTTACTACGCCAGTACGCACCATCTTACATGGCCGGCGCCCCCGCGCGGCGCGCGCCGGGCCCCCCGCCCGGCGCCCCCCGGCAATCTTACATTTGTTCGTTAGCATTTTCCTTAAATTCGGTGAGCACGGGAAATAGCAACCTTACAGAATTTAGGAAATTCCTAACTTTTGGTTTGCATTTTCCTAAATTTTGCTAAATTTGACGAAATGGAACGCAACTTTATCATTTTCCTAAATTTCGTTAGTAAAAGTGCAAAATCGAAAACGCCTTAAGATTTTGCGCTAAGTTTGGCAAAAAGAACGCAAACTAGAGCATTTCTTATGTTTCGTAAGCACAAATACGAAAACGGCTTATAATTTTTTTGAAAAATTTTCGATAGTATCGAAAAAAAAATTCGTTAATCGACATTTTTAGTTCTTAAAATAAAAAATGGCGACTTATCTTTTTTCTAACACCGCTTTTTTTAATGAAAACTGGATTTTAAATGCCTTGCCCAGGCTCCTATTATACTTTGATAAATTAGAATACATTTATTGTCTATATTCCTTGATATGAATGAAATAGCCTTTTTCGTACAAATTCCTCAGCTCTGAGAAAGCTGGTCTGTTAAAATATCGGCTCCAAAAGTGATTTTAATTATTTTTTTTTTTATATTATTTGGACTTTTGTATTGCGTTATTTATTAGTGCAGTGATTATTATGATAACTTGTTAGTGATTAGGTCTTGTGTGGTTCTTTAGGATTATAAGAAACCTTAAGTTAGTAAGAAACAACATGGGCCTATCGATATATAATGCCCCAGTCAGACAAAATAGATAATTTCCCATTCTGTATCGCTAATACTTATGCAATATGCAAATTTACACAAGCCAAACTACACAATATATGGGTTGTAATTCATTAGTAGTTGGTCCAGGGTAATTGTTTACATTAAGGTCCCTTAAACATATTTTGGCAATAGTTAGGCAGAAAGAACCCTGGCAACACAAATGATAACTGTGTTTTTTTTTTAAAAAGGATAATGTTTCAATAGAATTTCAATGCAACTCTGCCACATATATTTTTGGTAATAATAGAGTAGAACCCTGGCATCACCGATTTTTATAAAAATCACAGTATAGATAGATTAAAAAAAAAAAATATATATATATATATATATATATATATATATATATATATATAAATTAATATATATATATATATATATATATATATATATATAAAAAACACAAAAATGACTGACGTCTTTAGGAAAATATATGGTAGCCAATTATAGAGAATATATGGTAATTGTTACAGGGCAAGGCTTGCGCACATTTGAAATGTTTTTATAATAATAATAATAATAAAAAAAGCTTAAATTTTATTACCTATATACTATTAATTTTAAACATGCGATTTTTGTCCCCTAAGTTTTTGACCTTTTGGTTTCACTGTATTTATAAAAAAAGATATTACAGTAATTAATTTTGGGCTTCACAAAAAATAAAAAAAATTAAGAATTTATAATAAAATTTAAACTTTTATTATTGTATTATTTATTATTAATATAAAAACATTTCAAATTATAACAATACATCTCACTTCAATACCTTTAAATAAATAAATAAAAAGGTTAACAATATACGAGTTGATGAACTAAATTAAAATACTAATTGATAAAATAATATCAAATAAATATTGTGTGAAGTATAAAAAGTTCAGAATCAGAAGTAAGTTTGTGTGATATTAGGAATAAAAGAGAATAAATTAACAAGAAATAAATAAAAGAAAAGAAAGGAAAAGAGAGAGAAAAGGAGATAAATAGTTCAGGCAATCAAGAGTGCCAAAGAAATCTTATGAATGTTAAGTGTAGGTTTAAGTACTTTTATATATTAATATTCAAATATTTTAAGTTCTTCATCCATTTTGAAGAATGGAGAAGTTTTGAAGAGATATATGGTTCCTAACTATTTGAAATAAACTTTTATTTTTAATAATGTGATGAATCTTAATGCGTGTTACACTAAAACAAATATGCGTGCAACATGTTGCTCGCGAGCTACGGGCTGGGCACTGCTGCAGTGTGCTGTAGAGAATAGTATGACTGTTAACCAGGGCTTCGAGATATATATATATATATATATATATATACTATATATATCCATATATATATATATATAGATATATATATTTTTATATATATATAATAATATTATATATATAATTTAATATATAATATATATATATAATATTTTATATATATATATAACTATATATATATATATATACTATATATATAATATATAGTCCTATTTTAGATGAAAGTATCGTATCAGGTATCGGCAAAGATTCGGGATCTATTCAGTTTTTTGAAAAAATTTGTGAGTACTTGTATGGTATTGCCTAAAATATTTGGTATGCGGTGCAACCACTAATAATATTTAATATATAAATAGTTACATATTTAGTACATGTATATTTATATGCAAAAGAACATTAGATTTATAAATATATATATATATATATATATATATATATATATAGTAAAATCTGTCTACCTAACAAAACTTTATCCTAACCTAGACTTAATAGCCCACAAGACGGCTGATCACTCTTCCAGTACTCTTGCCAATAAGATCGAAAATATTGTCAGAAAGAAGGTTAGCATTCATTTGATGGGAGGCGGCCATGTCGAATGGCATCTGGGAGATACCTGGAATATCTTGCGAAAAGAAGGAGACTGACATTTTGGCCTCTCTATTCACGATTTCATTGCCAGTTATCCCGAACATGAGAGGAAGTCCAACATAAAATGATTTGTTTCTTACAGGAATGGAGCAGTCAAAGAAATTGTTTAATAGCGGATACCATTGCGTTTTTAGGATAAGGGGTTTTAAGCGCTTAGAGCACGCTGAGCAAATCTGAATAAATAACATAAGTGTGGTCTTGGATAAGGAATAGAATTCAAGAAAGATCAATCATTATATGCATTAATTCTGCCATAAAAATTGAAGCATGAGGGGGGAAGGCTTGGGAGAGGTTGTAGTCAGGAAAGACAGAAGATGCGCCCACACTGTCCCCTGTTTTAGAGCCGTCAGTAAACACTGGAGTAAATTCACAGTGAACTGCGGAATGGGACAGAAATGATGCCTTTAATAAGGCAACAGGGTGGCTAGATTTGGAGAGAGAGGTCAGGGCCAAGCAAATGGTGGGAGCGAGGAATAGACAAGGTGTGTATCCTTCGTTGTAAGAGAAAGGCAACACCTTTTGTAAAGGGGTGTTATGAAGTGTTTGCAAATGGCCAGTAATTAGGTTTCTGAGGTATCTCCTACAGAATCGGTGTCAGAGAAGACTATATAGGAGTTTATATATATATATATATATATATATAATATAATACTATATATATTATATACTATATATATATAATATTATATATATATATATAATATATATATATTGTCACCGCCGCTCACGGGCAGAGCCCCATTCAAGGAGGGGGTGTTGAACGCCTCAAATATTCGTCTAACACCAAATTTACGCAGATGACACAGACGCAGGCTTTAAAGTGAGGGAGATTAATGAGTAGGAAACACAGAAGATGGAAGAGAATTCCACAGAACAGAGTGGCAGAAGAAGAGCACTGCAGCAAGCAAGTCTGGAGTTGCTAATATTGACCCAAAACTCAGTTGACCCAAAATAACAGCACCCCTTGTGCTTTGTGGGCGTCATAAAGGTGGTGGTACGCGAGTGGAAAGTTCCCTCGAGCACTTGCCGCTACAGTAACTATAGAAAAGAGATAAAAGCACTGACATCACACCGCAAAGATAGAGGGTCAAGTGAACTAGAAAGTACAAGGCAGTTTATAAGCCTTTTGGCCTTTGACTTGACCCTATCCAAAGGCCGGGTGAAACCAGAGCCCCCCCCTGATATGAGAGCAGTACTCCATACAAGGGCGATGAGACCCTTGTAAGCTGGCAACTGAGAAGAGGAAAAAAAAGTCTTTGGCGTTCTAAACAGAACTCCCAGTTTCTTTTAGGTGCCTTAGCAACCGTTGTGATGATGAGGTTTCCAGACATTTTTTTGTTTATGTTAAGGCCAAGAATGTTTATATTGTCAACAGAATGAAGGGTCGAGTCATCAGCATATGAGTGGATAGAGTTAGATGTGCAGGTTGAGAAGATCAATTAATTTAAAGCAGGAATAAAGTAGGAGACAAGACAGAACCCTGAGGAACACCACTATTGATAGAAAAAAAAGTCACCCCATCAACAACAACCGATATTGAAGATTCTGAAAGAAAGACATAAAGTAAGCAG
>JABUQX010002972.1:5000-17500 GCA_015478945.1 Trachelipus rathkii
TTATTATATTATTATTATTATTATATTATTAATTATTATTATATTATTATTATTATTATTATTATTTTTTATTATATTATTATTATTATTATTATTATTATTATTATTATTATTATATTATTATTATATTAATTATTATTATTATTATTATATTTTATTATTAATTATTATTATTATTATTATTGGCATTATTATTATTAACAAAAAACAAATAATTTTATTATAAATAATTATTAAAAATATAATAAAACCACGAGAAAAATTGCAACTTTTAATGAACTAATTTATTAAAGAGCAGAAATTTATATATAATTTTTGTCAACTTTTATATTTTTTAATAATTATTTATTTTGAAAATTATACATCATAAAATAGTTAGGTTGGAGATAAATTACTACACCATAAGTTAGGTTAGAATTAGGTTACTATATCTTGTTGGGTTGGAGATAAATTACTACACCATAAGTTAGGTTAGAATTAGGTTACTATATCTTGTTGGGTTGGAGATAAATTACTACACCATAAGTTAGGTTAGAATTAGGTTACTATATCTTGTTGGGTTGGAGATAAATTACTACACCATAAGTTAGGTTAGAGTTAGGTTACTATATCTTGTTGGGTTGGAGATAAATTACTACACCATAAGAAAAATAGCAATAGAATGAAAGGAAAAGAAGGAAAAGTAAGAGAGGAAAAGGGAAAAATAAACAGTATCTGGTGAAAAGGAAAGGATTAAAGAGAAAGAAGAAAGAATGAAATGAAAACTAATATATATATATTTTATATATATATATATATATATAATATATATATTATATATAATATATATAAATATATATATATATATATATATATTATATATATATATATATATCTCCTTTTTCCTTCAATCGACCGGCTGGGAAGCCGAAGAAAAAGTGGATTTGAGTCAGTAAAAGAATGTCTGGAGGAGAGAAATGTTGAGTTTGGCAGAGGCGAGAGAAGAAAGGGGCATAATAGAAGTGAATGGCGGCTTGTGTGGGCGGTAATGGTTGTGGCCCACCTGAGCCAAGTGAATCCCACATTGACGAGATCCTAGTGAAGGGTCCGTCGCACGCCTGTGAAAGCCCCTAGTGTGGATTTTTTTTGACTGCTATTATTCTGCACTTACGGGTATATGACGGGGGTGGTAACTGACTTTCTTTTCGACTTCAGTCAAATTCTTCTAACGTAACTTTTCTGTTTTCCGGTTGCATGTGAGCACCTTACCGCCCCAGTCTGGGGAAGAATGCGGGTGATGCATGATGGAATGATGAGAGATGATGATGATGATGATTGATGATGATGATGATGATGCGAATGATGATCTGTCTTCTTTCAGCTCCCAGAAGTATGGCTAAACATCTGTCAGAGCAGCAGCCGCATGTTCCTTGCATCTTGTTAGAAGGTTCGAGCTGGTTGTGAGTTTTCTCGAGCAAAGATTCCTTTACACCAACGCTGCTAGGCCTGTAGTGGTAACCTTCCTTTTAAACCGCTTGAACCAATATAACATTGCATTCTAGCAATACAAGGCCAAGATGCACGAAGAAAATCTTCAATTTATGGAGCAATTAAGCCATTAATTTCACATCTTGTAGAAGAAGAGAAAATAGTGGAAAGAAGTATTCAGCGTTCCAATTCCTCACCACCCAAACACACACACACACACACACACACACACACACACAACATATATATATATATATATATATATATATAATCTATATATATATATATATATATATATATATATAATATATATTATATATATATATATATATATATATATATATATAATATATATTATATATATATATATATATATATATATATATATATATATATATATATATATAATGGATGTTTGTGTGTTGTACGAACATGTGTGGATTGGTAAAATTTTTGCAGCTTAAGTAAAGGTCAATTTATAACGAAAGTATTTTGATTATTTTAGCTTCACGACCTTTGACTTTGGGCTTTGAGGCTTCAGTTTCTATTTGTATCAGGGCATGGCACAAAAAAATCAATGAAAAAAAAAAAAAAAGATAGAATGATTTTTTATAACAAATTATGACTCATTTAATTTTTTTGTATTTTTTATTTTTTTTTTTATATTTTTTTTATTTTTTTTTATATAATTTTATCGATTAACTTCCATCCCAATTGAAAATTAAAATAATATTATATGCAAGGCTACTCTGTTTCAAGATTTCTACACTATGTCAACAAGATCAATGTTAACAGGTTCTTTAATTTCTGATTGCTAACATTTATTAATATTACAAATATATTAGGTGTTACTTTAATATTATTCCCACACAGAGAAATCACATATCCCATTAAAATTAATCCGATTCTCATATCGATTAATTTTTAAATATATCTATGAAGTTTTGTAATATATTTTTTTCAATTTTCAACAAACATTCTTTAGTGTTGCCAGCACTCTTTTTATGTTGCGTTTCATTGTGTCATAGACTAAGCTCCATTGTAAAATTTTGATTTACATAGATTGAAATAAATCACTTCAAAAAATAATACTATATCGAACTTAAAAAAAAAGGTTTGTTAAATTATTTTCGCGTGACGTCATGAATCTGGAAAAATCAAAAAAATAAAATCAAAATCAAAATTTGATTTTTTTCATAAAAAAAATCAAAAAATCACGAAACCCTGATTCGTATTTTCCTTTAACTTATGTAATATAATAATGAAAATGAAGTTTATTGTTATCCAACACAAACTTTCCTCTCATTTATATATTTTGGTATTTTCTTCACAGTAAAAGTCAAAAAATTCTGAAGAATTCCTTTAAAAAATGTGAGACAATAGTTTTAATTTTCCCAATTAAATTTTTTTTAATTATTATATAAGAAATATTATATTCAATTTAAGAAAAGGTTAATAAATGACTTTAGATCGAGGTCTTACAAGCTTAAAGTATTATTATTATCTATTGATTATTATTATTTTATTATTATTATTATTATTATTATTATTTATTATTATTATTATTATTATTATTATTATATATTATTGATTATTAAAAAAATTTTGGACCTCATGGGTTATACAGGAACTAAAAATAAAATTAGTCTGAAAAGTTTGCAACCGTATTCATAATCTAAAATAACACCCATTTATTTTTTGAAAGAAAAATATAAAAAAAATTTGCTGCTTTAGACTGTAAAGCTTCACTTTCATTCATATATATATATATATATATACTATATAATATATATATAAGTATATATATAATATAATATATATATATAATATATATATATATATATATTATAATATATATATATTAAATATATATATATATATATATATATAATATATATATTATATAATATATATTATATATATATCAGGTCAGCTCTAGAAGATGGCCACAATCCATATCTTCAAAAAACTACAACAAGCACAAAAGGAATACATTGCTGAATGCTTGGTCCAATTTTAGTGGGGAAAAGGCAAAAAAAAAAAAAAAAAAAAAAAAAAAAAAAAAAAAAAAAAAATTCCATTCAAAAACTACAATAGCTACCAGGAAAAGGAATACATTGTTTTGGAAATCCGGAAAATTTTGGATAAAAATGTTAAAAAAAAAAAAAAAAAAAAAAAAAAAAAAAACAAAAAATATTGTTAATAATTATAGTATATGATTAGAGATCTATTTAGAGCCTTTCATTGGTTACTCGTAAAACAAATGACTAAATTTGCTTTTTTTTTTCAACTAAAGAATACCCCAAGGGTATACCGCACCGATGGCAGGAGTCGGGGTCTCTCGGCCTTCCGGGGAACTACGGGGTAGGACTAACTTCCCCTCCGGGAGGGTCTTCCGGAACCCCGCTCCTTTGTATTTGGGTGTCCGGCGGGGGTCTCCGCCCCCTCCCTACGGGGTATGGAAAACGTCCCCCCCTTTGTTCCCGTCGCTCGAGCCCCCTAAATTGCGGTGTAATCCTTTACAAAATAATATTATATATATATATATAATATATATTATATAATATATATATAATATATTATTATATAAATATCTATATATATATAATATATATTATATATATATATAATATATATATATATAAACTTTGTACTAGCAACTCCCAAAAAAAATAGCAATTTTTAGTTAATTTTTTTTTTTTTTTTTTTTTTTATACATTTCCCTAACCAAATTTTACAAAGATTCCAAAAAATTTATTTTTTTTTTTTTAGTTTTTTTATTTTTTTAGATATTTTTTTTTTTTTTTTTTTTTTTTTTTTTTTTTTTTTTTTTTTTTTTTTTAAATCAGGTTTCCCGCAATGTATATCTTTTCCGCGGTAGCTGTTGTAAAGTTTTTTGAGATATGGATTGTGGCTCTTCTAGAGAAATAAAATTTTTTTCCCTTCATTTTTCCTTCTCCACACAAATTCACATGAATACGATTTCAACATAGTTCTGCTAGTTCCACACCGTTTTGATGTTTCATTTTTAAAAGGAACAATCATTCTCTATGTTTTTGTGTAACATAACTTAATTTAGGAATTCATTTCAAATCTTGTGGAAAAATTTCACTGCTCAATTTCCGTTAATCTATTTTATAAAACAAACTCAATTACTCATAAATCATTGTTATTTCTCTAAATTTTTCATTAACCTTCGTCAATGGGGCATACATACAGATAAGAATAATAATAAATGAAAAATGTTTCCAAATCCGATTATTGACCAAAATGTTGAAAAAAACCAAGTCTTTTTATTTTATAATTAAATATAATCGTAAAAAATATATAAGAATACCATTTCATACATCATTTTTTTAAGGTTCCTGTATATTCCTTAAGGAGCGCATTATTATTATTATATGTATTATTATTATGATTATTATTATTATTATTATTATTTTATTAACTATTATAGCCTGTTTATAGCCCTCTTTATTATTCTCATAGGATCAGAAGTATAATTCTTATAATAGTATTTTTATTATATTTTTATTATATTGTTATTATTATTATTATTATTTATTATTATTATTATTAATTTTATTATTAATTATTATTATTAATTATTATTATTAATATATTATTATTTTATTTATTATTATCTTATTATTATTATTTTATTATTATTTATTATTATTATTATTATTTATTATTATTATTATTTATTATTATTATTATTATTTATTATTATTATTATTATTATTATTAATTAATTATTATTATTATATTTATTATTATATTGTTTCTATATTATCAGTTATATTTTGATTCTGAAAAACTAAATTTTTGAAGATTTTAATACGATTTTTGTTGTAAATATATTCTGCAATAAAATTAATTATTTAAAGCATTAATATATTTATATATATATATATATATATATATATATATATATATATATATATATATATATATATATATATATATATATTATATATATATAATAATATATATAAAATATATATTTATTATAATAAATATAATATGTAATGATAATGATAATGATAATAATGATGATAATGATAATTAATGATAATGCTAATAATAATTTAAACACTAATGTATGGCTTACGGTGGAACAATGAACAATTAATTCAATTATTCAATGTATTAAATTAATATTCAATTAATTTAATTCCATTTAATATTCAATTAATATTATACTACTTACATATGATAAAAGCTCTGTGCACGTACCTCCGACCGGTGAGTGGCTGGTTATGTATTTGCTTTAACCATAAGGTTTATTTTTTTGTAGTTCAATGAAGTTTAAGAAACATAGCCCATATAAATGAAAAGATCCCATTATTATTATTATTATTATTATTATTATTATTATTATTATTATTATTATTATTATTATTATTATTATTATTATTATTATTATTATTATTATTATTATTATTATTATTATTATTATTATTTTTATTATTATTATTATTATTATTATTATTATTATTATTATTATTATTTTTATTATTATTATTATTATTATTATTATTATTATTATTATTATTATTACTATTATTATTATTGTTATTATTTTTCTATTGGTATCAAACATGGATAAACAAATAAATAAAATAATATAATTATCAGAAAATTTATTAGGATATAATAAAACTCACTTGAAAATTGCAACTTGTTAAAGAAATAATTTATTAACTACTGAAATTTATATAATTTATATATAATTTCTTGTTAATTTTAAAATTATTAATAAACTTTGAAGCTTTGAAAAATATAATAATTATAATATATAATTGAAGTGTTTTTAAAAGTGGTTTCTATACTTTAGAATTTAATAAAAGTAATTAAAAAACAAATAAAATACATTTGACAAAAAATAATAATATAAAAAAATTGCTTTTGAGTTTAATAAAAGTAATTAAAAGCTTTAAAAAAAAAATTAGACCTTCTTTTTTCCGAAATATTTAAACCTTGTTTTTATCACCTTAAAATAAGTATTCAAATGATCGTATTGATTTTTTGCTAAATTTACTTAGGTTAGGTTAGGTTAGGTTAGGTTAAGTTGGGTAAAGAAGAAAAATAGTAATGGAATAGTAAAGGAAAAGACGAAAAATAAAAAAGGAAGAAGGAAGAATAAAAAGAAAAAAAGAATAAAGAGGAAGAGGGATTAATAAAGAGAAAGAAGAAAGAATAAAGATGAAGACTCAAGAATTGAGAGGAAGGGGAAAAATAAAGAAGTAGAGGGAAAACAAAGAGAAAGAAGAAAGAGGATGAAGGAAGAATAATGAGGCAGAAGGGGAAATGAAGAGGAAGAATTAAATAAAGGAGAAAAAGAACAAATAAAGATAAAGAAGAAAAAATTAAAAGGAAACAGGAAGAGGAGAACTAAAAAGAAAGAGAAAAATTAAATATTGATGGATAAATTAAAGAGGAAGAGATTAAAATAATGGAGAAGAAGGAAGAATAAAGGAGAGCGAAGGGAAAGAGCAAATGATGAAAGAGGAAATTGCAAAAAAAAAAAGCTATGAAAAAAGGGGAATGAGCGATAAAATAAATGAAGAATGATGAAAAATAAAATAATAGAAGAGAAGGAGGAAAAGAGAAATACTTACGAAGGAGGGAAGAGACGAAAGAAGAAAGAAGGAAGATGAAGCATATTAAAGAAGAGACAATAGAATAAAGAAAGAAAAGAGAAAAAATGTATAAACTAAAAGAGAAGAAGAAAGAAGAAAAAAAGAAAGATGAAAGTGGAAGAAGAAAGGTGAAAGGGGCAAAAGCGAAAGAGAAGAAGCAAAGTGGATGTGAGAAATTGTTTAATTGGCCTTTCAAAAGTATTGATTTCAAATAACGTAGGTGTTGCTATGAATAGACGTTAAATTAGCATTACCTAGAAATTGATTTATGACATGATACACACACACACACAAATACACACCGACAGCTACACTTACACATATACAGTATATATATATATAATATATAATATATATATATAGTATAGTTTGATTATAGTATATTATATTATATATATATATATATAATATATAATATATATATAATATATATATTTATATATAATATAGTGTATATGTTGCATGTGTGATGTTGGTGCAATGTGTGCAGTGTTGCAGTGTGTGTGAGTAAATAAAAACTGTTTATTCATCAACTTAAATTGTAGATAGAATAAATCTCTCATTTTCCTTTTAAAATTAAAAAAATAATAATAAAAATAAAAAAATAAAAACCTCTAGCAGAAAAAAAACTTTAAAAATATAAATAAATAATTTTTTTTTTTTTTTTTTTTTTTTTTTTTTTTTTTTTTTTTTTTTTTTTTACAAGTTGCATGTCGCAAACCTGACTGTCCTTTCTTAGCTAAATTTATCAGCTATATAGAATGACTAAACTGGAGTTGAAAGATTAAGAAAGAATTACGAAGAAATTAATTTTGAAATTAGGATCATAATTTCTTCAAAACTGTTATAACTTATGCTTAATATGGAGTAGCGGTTGTCAAATATACAATTTTTGTATTACAAAAGCATCTCAGGGTTCATCGTTCATGTTTGTAAGCCAGGGCATAGCAAGGGCTAGGCAAGCGCAGGCCGTACGTCATCTCTGAGTTTGAAGAATTTATAGTAGTTACAGTCATTGTTCTAATGACCATCATTAGGCTTCATATAATACATGGTCAAAAAAACGTTAAGATAGACTAATCAATGTTATTTGACGCAATTGCAGCATCCATTTGATAACTTCTTTACTAGTGTTCATATTATATGTTGTCTATGATAAAAGACTTTCATAAATTTGTACGTTTTCTATGATGAAAGACTTCCCTAAATTTGTTCTTTTTCTATGGTGAAACACTTGTCTAAATTTGTGCGTTTTCTATGATGAAGGACTTCCCCGAACTTATGTGCGTTTTGTATAAGATGGGCTTTCATTAATAAAACAAAATTGTGTTTTAATATGACGAAAGAACTTCACTAATTTTTGTGGCGTTTTCTGTGAAGATAGACTTGCTAATGAAGAACTGCCTAATATATGGAATGATGAAGGATTTCCCTAAATTTTGTGCATTTTCATGATAAAGGCCACCCTAAATTTTTGCGTTTTCATTATGAAAGACTTTCTTAACTTTATTAATTTTCTTTGGTCAAAGACTTCCCTAACCTTCGTGATGAAACGCTTGTCGAAATTGATGTGTTTTCTAAGATGGAGGACTTCCCGAATTTTGTGTGTTTTGTGTGAAGAAGGACTTCCCTAACTTTGTGTGCTTTTATAATGAAGAGCTTGTCTAAATTAGTACCTTTTCTATGACGAAAGACTTTTCTAAGTTTTGGTATGAATGATGGACCTTGCCTAAATTTGTAACATTTTCTGTGATGAGAACTTTGCCTAAATCTTTGCGTTTTTTATCATGAAGGACTTCCAAAATTTGTGCGTTTTCTAGGATGATCTTTCATAAATTTGTGCGTTTTCTATGATGAGCGACTTCCCAAAATTTGTGCGTTTACAGTTCATTTTCTATGATGGAAAACTTTGATAAATTTGTGCGTTTTCTATGAGTATAATGAAGGATTCCACTAACACCCTAGAATCATGATTATTTATCGGGTCAAAAACAAGTGGTCTATCTAAATTAATTAAATGATTTTTATTCTTTCTGTGCAACTCAGAGTTCGGTTCCGGCTCCGACTCCGACTCCGGCTTCTGCTCCGGCTCCGGCTCCGGTTTCGACTCCAAAGTTTTAAGATTATCCTTACACGACTTTAATTCCGGCTCCAGACTCCTTTAAATTTTTTTTTATTTTTTTATTTTTTTTTATTCCGACTGAAGCTCTATTCAAATTTTTTCTTTTTTAGCTCCAGCAACCCAAAATTATTTATTTTATCCGGCACCAGCTCCGGCTCTGTAGACCTGCTTCTGTGGATTACACGAAGCTAAATTTTCATTATCAGGTCTAAGTTTTGGAGTATGCTCGCATTTACGTCTTTTGAAATCCTCAGTTATGATTATCTTATGAGGGGTTCCAAACGCATCTGGATGTGGATGTAAATGTGAATGTGGATGTGGATGAGGATGTGTATGATGATATGGATGTGGATAGGGATTTAAGATTTAGAATAAATAAAAGAAAAAAAAGAAAAGCATAAACTTGTTTTAATAGGAATGTGAGTGCTGCCGGTTTTTTGTTGCTACTCTGTGATGATCAGGTGGTTATATATATATATTATATTTTTTTTTATTGGTTTTGGGTTTGTTTTGGTGGTTGTTTGACGATGATGACTCTGTTATCTACTTTTTCACGGCAAATGCCCTTTTCGAAACGGAGGGCCAAAAAAATAAATAAATAAAAAAAAAAAAAAATATATATATACTATATAATCACCTGATCATCACAGATAGCAACAAAAAAACCGGCCAGCAACTCACAATCCCTATTAAAACTTTATTCTAAATCTTAAATCCCTATCCACATCCATATCATCATACACATCCTCCTCCACATCCACATTCACATTTACATCCACATCAGATACGTTCGGAACCCCTCATAAAATTAATCATATGAGGATTTCAAAAGACGTAAATGCGAGCATACTCAAAACTTAAGACCTGATAATGAAAATTGACTTGTGTAATCCACAGAAGCAGGTCTACAGAGCCGGAGCGGTGCCGGATAAAATAAATAATTTTGGGTTCCGCTGGAGATAAAAAAGAAAAAATTTGAAAAAAACTTTCAGTCGAATAAAAATAAAAAAAATTAAAGAGTCTGGAGCCGGAAATTAAAGTCGGTAAGGAATAAATCTTAAAACTTTGGAGTCGAAACCGGAGCCGGAGCCGGAGCCGGAGCCGGAGCAGGAGCCGGAACCGACGTCTGAGTTGCACAGAAAGAATAAAAATAATTTAATTAATTTAGATAGATCCACTTGGTTTTTGAACCCGATAAATAATCATGATTCTAAGGTGTTAGTGATCCTTCATTATACTCAAGAAAGACGCACAAATTTTCAAAGTTTCCATTCTAGAAACATGAACTGTAACGCACAAATTTGGGGAAAGTCGCTCATCTATAGAAAACGCACAAATTTATGAAGATCATGCCTAGAAAACGCACAATTTTGAAGTCCTTCATGATAAAAAACGCAAAGATTTAGGGAAGTTCTTCATCACAGAAAATGTACAAATTTAGGCAAGTCCATCATCATTCAAAACTTAGGAAAGTCTTTCGTCATAGAAAAGGCACTAATTTAGACAAGCTCTTCATTATAAAAGCACACAAAGTTAGGGAAGTCTTCTTCACACAAAACACACAAAATTCGGGAAGTCCTCCATCTTAGAAAACACATCAATTTCGACAAGCGTTTCATCACGAAGGTTAGGGAAGTCTTTGACGCAAAGAAATGAATAAGTTAAGGAAAGTTTTCATGAATAAAGGCAAAATTTAGGGGGTCCTTTATCATGGGAAAATGCACAAATTTTAGGGAAATCCTTCATCATTCTATATATTTAGGCAAGTTCTTCATTTAGGCAAGTCTATCTTCACAGAAAACGCACAAAATTAGGGAAGTCTTTCGTCATATAAAACACAAATTTAGTCTTTCATTAATGAAGCCCATCATTATACAAAACGCACATAGTTCGGGAAGTCCTTCATCATAGAAAACGCACAAATTTAGACAAGTGTTTCACCATAGAAAAAGAACAAACTTAACGAAGTCTTTCATCATAGAAAACGTACAAATTTAAGTAGGTCCTACATCATAGACAACATCATAATATGAACACTAGTAAAGAAGTCTATTCAAATGATGCATTGGTTAATAACATTTTGATTTAAGTTATAACGTTTTTTTGGACCATGTTATTATATGAAGCCTAATGATGTCATTAGAACAATGACGTAACTACTATAAATTCTTCAAACTTCCGAGAGTAGACTAGGCCTGGCTTGCCTAGCCCTTGCTATGCCCTTGCTTACAAACATGAACGATTACCCTGAGATTGCTTTTGTAATACAAAAATTGTATATTTGACAACGCTATCCATTTTAAAGCATAAGTTATAACATTTTGAGAAATTATTGATCCATAATTTCAAATTAATTTCTTCGTAATTCTTTTCTTAATCTTTTCAACTCCAGTTTAGTCATTCTATATAGCTGATAAATTTAGCTTAAGAAAGGAAGTCAGGTTTGGACATTGCAAACTTGTAAAAAAATTAAAAAAAAAATAAAAAAAAAAAAAAAAAAAAAAAAAAAAAAAATTATTTATTTATATTTTAAAGTTTTATCTACTGCTAGTAGTGTTTTTATTTTTTTATTTTTATTTAATTTATTTTTTTAATTAAAAGGAAAATGAGAGTTTATTCTTATCTACAATTTAAGTTGATAATATACAGTTTTTATTTTACTCACACACATGCACACACATGCACACATGCACACATGCACACATGCACACATATACACTATATATATATATATATAACATTGTGTATAATATATATTTTTAATATGGTATGTTCTATTATATATATATAATATATATATAAATATCTAATATATAATATATATATATATATATATATATTATATATATATAGTGTAATAGTATAAGTGTTGCTTGTCGTGTGTATTTGTGTGGTGTGTGTATGCATGTCATAAATAATTTCTAGGTAATGCAATTTAACGTCTATTCATAGCAACACCTACGTTTAATGTTGAAATGCAAACTTTTGAAAGGCCAATTTAAACATTTCTCACATCCACTTGGGCTTCTTCTCTTTCGCTTATGCCCCTTTTCACCTTTCTTCTTCCCACTTTTCATCTTTCTTTTTTCTTCTTCTTCTTCTTCTCTTTTATTTTAAATACATTTTTTTCTCTTTTCTTCTTTATTCTAATTGTCTCTTCTTTAATATGCTTCATCTTCCTTTTTCTTTTCGTTCTCTTCCCTCCTCGTAAGTATTTCTCTTTTCCTCCTTCTCTCTATTATTTATTTTTCATCATTCTCATTTAT